>JAQIYA010001648.1:0-12041 GCA_034699355.1 Microtritia minima
TGATTATAAATGGGTTGATTATAAAAGGGTATTTTTAACATTAGTGTGTATATAAAAATTTTTGAATATTACAATTTATTAATTATAAATGAAAGTTGATTATATATGGTGTTGATTATAGAAGAGCTCGACTGTAATCACTAATTTGATTGTGTGTGAGTCGTCGTCGAGTTGGCCCACAAATGCACTCCAATTATATTGTTATCACAATCGACGCAATTGTACGATATTTGTCTATAATTATTACGTTTTGAATTTGTATATTTTTTTAATTTGATTTATAACTTTTATTTACATTTAATTTTAGTTTTGATCCACTCTTCGTAAACTTATTCATAATTTATCAAATTATTACTCGTTTGGAATTCTATTAGAATATCAGAAAAATATTGAAAATACACAAATGGAGACATTGTTGGAGACATTAGAAAATTGAAATTATGTTTTACGAGGAGTTGTAATCGCAAGTCGAGAATATATGCTCAAAATACAGGTAATTTTATATATTAAAATGATCGCAATCGATGTGCAAATTTTGCATAATATGGGGCATAGATTTGACGCTTTATTATTAATGCAAAATTAGTGCAATACAAAGTGTAACCTTAGTTCATCTCTTTGTTATTATAAAACAATCATTTTAAAACACCTTATCATTAGTGTTGAGAAATTTAAATTAATTAAAATATTCTAATATCGAATAGTAATCGAAATTCAAAATTCGAAAAACTTGCAAATAAATATATTGCACACCATTTCAATTGTTAAGATATGTTAATAATTACCAAAAGATAACTTTTACAGGAAATTCCGAATTTTAATGACTTATTATTTTATATGAATTATTTTAATTTGTAGAAAATATCAACTTATTAAATTTGTCTCATTATTTATCCACAATTAAAATTCGGGATTGACTTATTGAGCTAAATTCATACCAACATTTTGTCGGTATGTGTTATAATAAAAGTGTACACATATGTTAGTGCTGTCCACTGAACTTACTTCGCTTCTCTTTGATTACCTGATACAAGATATTTTAAAAATTAATATAATGCTAAACAAATTTTAAATTTAATTTAAAATAATAATCAATTATTAATGCGTTAGAAAATGTATCAAGAAATATGTGAAAATGAACTATACTTTCCTGTTTATTGAAAATTTAATACAATTTTGTTCAATGCTGGCAACGCTAACATTAGCAAAGGTAGTGACAAAAGTAATGACTTGACTTGTGGTTAACTTTTTTATTATTTAATATTCAATTGGTGTCGACATCGATTCTATATATAAGGTCAAAATCTTTGGAGTAAAACTCTCGCAAATTTTCAAAATTTCTTCTAAATAAACACTTTCTTTTAAATTCTTTGAACTATTCTCTATGATATTGATGGAGACCACGATTTTTTTTTGGCTATTTCTTGAAGTCTACTTTACTAATATTAAGGTGTGAATAATCTAAATTTGAAGCCGATTTCGGTTTTCTCTATTGTAAACGATTTTAGGCTTTTGAAGAATATCTTCTCCGAGTTTTAATTTCTTTTTATTCCATAAATAGTAACTTTATATAATTGAGTAGCATTTTCAAGAAATTCTTTATGGTTTACGCCACTTTCTAACAAATGTTTAACCTTTGAACGCAAATTATAAGCCATTGTTTACTACTTTAAAGTCATTTTTTAACAGCGCTACAATTTAGATTAATTTACTATCAGACCGAGCATATATTAAGCTTTAAAACGATATATTAGAAGTATATTTGAATACATTTTAAACTCAATTACTTAATAAATGATAATGTAGTTATGTTATGACTGTCATTACTTATGTCGCGATCTTTACATTCTCTCGTTCATACTCTTCAAACTTAAGAGGTTTCAAAAAATGTTCTCAATTCAGTTCATATATTTAATTCATAATAAAAATTTATAATATTAAATATGAATTAAATCAGATTCATAACAGTAAATTTAATTTAATAAATATTTTAAAACTTAAAGATGATATATAGATGTGTTTGAAAACAATTATGTGCGCAATTATTAATTTAATAACATATGAGATCACTATTAAATATTTTAATTTTAATCATAACTAAAATGTAAGCAATTATCAATAATATTTAAGTTGCATTTATATTACTATATTTGATTCATAGATAATAATTTGATGTGTTTTGATTTGCTTGAAAAAAGTCGCACTTGTTTAGAACAGCACAACAATTCTTCTGCACACGATTTTATCACAGATTAATAATATGTCAAATCTTTTTCTCATCAAATTTTTATATATTGAGTTGTATTTTATTTTATTTTGTTGGTTAAAATCAAAGGCAATTCAATTATAAGGATTGTTCATTTAATTTATGAGTGAGCGTAAGACATAAACGATGCGAAAATTTATATTTCACTTGTTTTGGATATTTTTTTGATAGAACAGAGCAGTTGTTTATTAGCAAAGAAAACAATAAAATTTCGATTTGAGATTTGCATTGTTTTCTTCTTTTAACGCAAACACTGTTCAATACCATTATGTTGTCTCCGAAACTGGTATACGAGAAAACGCAAATTAAAATTCAAATCATATTTGAAACAATTTTATATATAAAAAATCTAATTCTAAGTTGGAAAATATCTATAATTCAATAATATTTTTGGCTGTAAAAGTGCGAACAATCTTTTTTTTTTAAACTTCAATATATTTTTAAAAAATGATTAAAATTTCAATAAGAATTAATAATAATAAATAATAATAAAGAAATCACATTATCAACACTTTTAGCTAAAATTGTAATTAAAATGTTTCGTTTGTCACATTATAGGCTACAAATTTTCTGGGGCTGTCTTATAATGATGATGAGCGTGATGATGGCTGTGGTGCGGATGGTGATGGTATTGCGGATGCAGTTTGGTGTTGTGGGTCTCCGACGTCGTCGGCCTCAGCAGCGATTCGGTCTCCGCCTGAATCACTGTAGTGGTGCTCAACTCGCAGTCCGATTCGTTGCCGGTGTCCGGCATTTCAGGTATTAAGAGCGTGTCGAACGGCCGAAACGAGTAGCTCTCTTGACTGCTTTTGCGACTGAACACTGGCATCTCGTCGATGAAGTCGAAGTCGGCGGACTCGCTCGAGCCCATGACCGCCACGATTTCGTCGCTGACGCAGAGAGACTCGAGTTCTGTGCCCATAGTGCTCGAGTCCGACGGCAGTTCCGGTTCGACCGATTCGGCCGACGAGAGGAGAGTACTCCGCGAATCGTTCTGCTTGTGGTAAATGGGGTCGATATCGGTTTCGAGCTTTATTGCTGGCGCGGACGACGTGGCGGAGGCGAGCATTATGCCGCCGATCGACGAGTCGCTTCTGGCACTTCGCTGAGCCTCAGTCACGGCCCGAGTCATGCCGGCACTTGAACACCGAACTGAAGCACAAGTGTCTAACGAGTGTCTGAGTGTCACTCTCTTCTTAATGATTCGTTGACCCAAATCAGAGTTTCCCCTCTGGATTTGCTTATCAAAATTTCTAGCTATTGGAGTATTTGGTTCTGATGATTGCTTGTCGATGAGGATTGGCTTTGGCTTTGCCAGTGTTCCCGACGATCCTAATGGCGATGCGATTGTAAACGATTGCGACGTTGGGGTACTCGGAGGCGGTGGCGGCGGTGTGTGATGCGTGACGTTTGATAAACTCGACGGTAGCGGCACTTGTCCTGAACACACCAATGCTTGCGCGCTCATTCGGGCCCTGTCTTCGATGTACATCTCCATCAATTGGTCGATTTTGTTCTCGATGTCTTCAACCTTCAATTACCCCTACATATTATATATTGGTCTATAAAATGTTATATATATATAACATACCGCTCTTTCCACTTTCACTATTCTTGACGCCAAACTAATTTTAGACTCGTACACATCTTTTGCTTTCGAACCAACTTTGCCTAATATGATATCGAGTCTGATATGAAAGAAAATTAATGCATTTAATGGTCGTGTTTTGCAATTTTGTGAAGCAATATTCAAAGTTCGTTAAAACAAAAAAAATTGACTCTCAGCTGATGAGTGCTCATATTTTTAATTAGTAAACGCTTATAAATAATTTAATTATGTTTAACTAAATCTGTATTTAAATTGATTATTCATTTGTTATAAATTAAAAATAATTTAGTCGCGACTCGCATATTCGTTAAGTGATTATTGAGTGATAGAAAGGGAAGGAAAGATATGTTCAGATGTTGGTCAGCGGTAGCGGAGGACAGGATTGGCGTTTAAGACCAACTCTGCACATATCAATATTATTGTTATATTTAAAAGTTGAATAAAAAAAATTCCTTTACAATAGTTTGAAATTGAAAAGCGTGTGCATAAATCATAATTTAAAAATCTGTCATTACTTTATGTGATTTATCTTAAATAAAATTGTTTAAAAAGTTCTAATAAAATAACAAAACAAAAAATACCAAAATTTTAAATCTATAAGCCTGACCTAATCTACATATAGATAGGAATGCGAACTCTAAATCTCAAAAGCAAAAAATGTCGATTAAAGATTTAGAGGTAATTTTACGTTGAGATTCAAGTTTACGAAAAATGAAATCAATTATCTGTAAGAGCAGTAACATCTGCCGGACAGCCTTCCTATCGATTTGAAAAATTTGTTTTATGGTTTAAATATAGTTTAAATATATCGATAATATAAAATCAATAATAGATTAACATCATATTAAATATTTTGAAACATATTAGCCGCGCGTCTTGTAACAAGACTCGGGTTATAAACCGGACTACTATTTAGCTAAGTTTTTTTACTATTTTTCTTAAACATTTTCGTATACAAGACACCTATAGTCATAAAATTACGGTAAGTTATTTGAGAATATGTTAGTAAAAGAGGTCAATCACCCGAAAAGTATACAGAGTGTAGGCTCAAGTATTTCAAAATAAAAGAAATTTGATTTTTCAAAATTAATAGCAACAGTCAAAGTTTATAAAATTTAATAATTCTTAGTTGAATGATAACGTGCCATAATTCACAATTTTGTTTATCTTATGTATAATTATGTATTCAAATTAATTTTTATCCTAATATACTTAACCAAACACATAAGATAAACACAATTTTGAATTACTGCGCGTTTTCATCGATAAAAATCGAAAATTCCTATTCTATTATAGGTAATTGTATTTAAGTTTATTTCTTATTATTGAAAAATTTCATAATAAGAATAAAAATTTGAAATTTTGTATAAATAAATACAATTACCGTATTTTCGATTTCATCAAATTTATAGATTAAAAATTGATTATTTGTTTGCTTTGTTTTATAAAATTGATTCAATAAATAAGAAAACGTTCATTTTAGAAACTTTTCACAAATTTAAAACAATTTTGAAACAATCTGTCATTAATATTATTATTTCAAACGAAAATTCCCAACTCTTAATTAATAAATTAAAACTGTTAGTTTAATTGTAATGAATCATTTTAAGAATTGTTTATAATATCTTAGCCAACGCTTAAAATTATTGTTAAAAACTACATGAAACGCGAGTGCATTAAGTAAATTAAATATTTTAATTAAAGCGCGGTAAGTCTTATAAATAAAAAATGATCCAAAATGAGGTCGACATTAATCTGCTTAATATTCAAATTTATCATCGAGTTATGAATTCAGGCCATTTCGCAAATGAACGTAATCTCAAATATTAAGTGCGAGTCCTATCGTTTTAAAATTTACTTTTGTTAATATTTTTAATTTGTTTATTTAGTGAATGCGTATATAGTCTGACAAATCAAAAAAAAGTAAACAACTGGCATGAAAATGATTAAAAATAGAAAATACAATAATCATATTAATGAGCCATACCTGAGCTGAACATTCTTGACCCGCGCTAAGAGGTCGACATGGCCTGCCGAGTACTGCTCGATCACGTCCTTTACGTCGTATGGTTTCAGAGCTTCTTTAAACTTTCTTCGCGCCACAAAATACTTGATCTGTTATCAATATTTTCATTATAATAAAGTTGTCTCGAAAAATGCTTATTTATAGCTACTATTGAATTATAGCAATATGTTATCATATGATAGAATTGGTTAAACTTTATTAAAGATTAAAATCAAAATTTACGCAATATTTTTATCTCGAGTTTGATGTTATTCTAAACACAATTGTGAAACACAGTCGCAATTCAAAGACAATCTCGACTAATAAATTTGTTTTTAGCATATAAATAATTTAGTGTTATATTTGGCTTTAAACTACGCTCAAATGTTTAAAAGTTATGCTCACAGGTTAAGGTAATTCAGCTCTCCTTTTATATATTATAGATTATTTATACTATGAATGCGAGAGATGTATCAATACATCCATCTCTGAAGTTAAAACAAACTCGTGATTAATGGTGTTTGAATATTGGACTCCACCTCTAAGGAGTTGTGTGTAGAGAGTGAGGGAAATTAAGGTGAAAGTATGGCTAGGATTTGATTGAGGCATTCGAGTGTTAACGTTACAAATGGCTTACCTTTCTTAAAGATCTGATCGCGTTTTTATGCTGTTTCGTCAATACAGTCAGCTTTGGCTCTTCTGGCTCGTCATCTATAAGAGTATAGTGAAAATTCAATCATATAGTTTTAAAAATACTCGCATTTGAAATTTTATGTAATAATTCTTCTTTTGTTCAGTGCTATATAATAAACCACAATAAAAACAAATTTTAAAATTTTTAAAAATAATTATAATGTAGTGTATTATATTTAATTGCAGAAACGGTGCGATGCGGTGCCGATCTTTTATTTGACAGATAAATGAATAAAGAATTGAAAATGAGTTATAGATTTGACAGCAAAAAGAGACTTTTGCGAGAATTGAAATGTTGAAATTTGCGTACAAGTGTTGCAAATTCATGAGTGGCCGTGAATTATGATGTGGTTTTAAAAGGGATAGGAGTTTCGTGTCATTTATAACTTTTCAAAGTTTTTTAATTAACTAGTAAATCAATTTTTATGAGGTTTTAAATTGCAAATTTAAGCAATTTTTTTTTAAAAACAAATGCAAATCATTTATTCATTTAAAAGTATAAGCTTAATACGAAAAATTAAGTCTAAGGTATGTAAACGATCAAAAAATAGTTATTGATATAGAAATAATTCAGCCGCGGCTAAACAGTGCGCGTATGTTAAGTACTGAGTAAAGCGAGTAAAGCAAAAGCACTACTAGTGGCCAAAAAAAATAAATAAAATAAAAATAAAATAGTTTGCAAACCGGAGGAAAACGATTGTCTTACCAACAGAACTGTTAGGACTATCTCTGCGTCCGGACGGTAAGAAAGGAAAAAAACTGCCCGCACATATTAAACTACCGCGTCGTGAAGTGGAGCCTGAGTTGGATAATAACACAAACTTAATTGAGAATCACTTCAGCTCACACTGACAGACACATGACAATCAACGAAAAAGTAAAATCATATTGAAATAATCAAAATCAAACAAACGAGTGGAGCACAAACAAATCGGTTTACGATCGCATGCAACGCAAGACAGAGACAATTGTCTAAATGACGCTCACTTCAGTGCAAACTAACTCAAGAATCGGTACTTTGAATCGAGTGTTTGGAGTTAAAGGCGCTATCGATCAGTCTTCGACTACTAGTTTATACTATTCAAAGCAATTAATAACTTATGCCAATAATTTTAATTTTAATAAACGCCTTTTTCCGCGCACTTCAATAATTGATGAAAAGTATCCTCAGCTTGAAAGCAATTTATTTAGACATTTGTATGTTTATGTCAGATAAAAGATTAAAAGGGAGACTACAGGTTGCTATGTGTGTGTCAAGTGTATGATTGTTGGCAAAGGTTTGTGTTAATGATTGTGAACAAGAAAGTGTGTATCATTCTCTACTGTATAACACTTATAAACGTGTATGTTGTTGTCATTAGCATGAAATCACTACTTGGCTTAGCGAGAGAGAGATAGAGAGAGAAAGAGATAGAGAGTATGTGAGAGTGAAAGAGTGTTTGTGTCTGTATGTGTGTGTGTGTTTGGAAAGAGAGCGATGCTTTCGTATTCATGTCAATACATATATAGTTCATATAAATTTGTACGTTTATTATGTCGATCTTTGTGGTCCCAACCTGTAACTGTTGGAAATTCAATGGCAGATCGGAAAGCGGGCGATAGCGCAAGAAAAGGCGGATGATTGCAGTCTTTCTGCAACATATGACAGAGAACCAGTGGAACTGCACCGCTGCCATCCATTTCTGTAAAGCAATCTTTGGTAGACTTTAACCATATATAACACATATGATAGCACATGCACTTCGTTTGCTTCTTCGTTACGACTTTCTAACCATTTTCATAGTACTGTTACAGAGAGGCTATGGTTTGAATTATGCGAATGCAAAACATATACAACTCAGCAAATTTGTTAGCTATTGTAGTATATTTGAAATTAATGAGTTTAATATTAGATACATTTTATGTTAAATCCAATAAAATAGTATTGAATTAAAAATATATGATAAGAATTACACATTTGAGACATTAATCACAGTTAAATAAAGTATAACATTTAAAAATTTAATGCATTGAGAAATTAGTTTGGATTTTGTTCATTTATATTTGCGAACAATTTATTCATCCAAATGCCAAGCATTTTACAAAATATTAAATGTCAAGCAATAATGTTGTATTACTTTTACCATGCAATCCATTATTTAATAATGTTTTAAGAGCTCGTTATGACATTTATTATAAATTTGATCAAATATTAAGATTTAACATCGAAGCACTTTAATATTCATGTAAATTATCAACAAAAAAAACATAAATTTGCCGTTTCTTTCTAGACTTAAAAAATTTTTATTTATAAAAAAATTTTCGCAAAATAAATTAGTTATAAAATAGTTGTGCTCTTATTTGTAATATCTAAACAAAAATCGATAAAATACATAACATTGCAAAGAAGTATGCTTTAAGGGATAAAATTTGTAATGAAAGAGCATAATTGCAAATTAAAGTGACTTTGCATTAAGGCTTATATGAAAAGTTTGGCGTACACTATATATTCTTTAGAAAAATTTCAATTTAATTTATTGACACAACGATTTCATGCCTAATTAATAATTAACAAAAGTGAACAAAAAAGTTATTTCATCAGTTTTCTTATATTCAAAATAAGTGGTTGTGTTAAATGAGGTAATTTTTAAAAATATTTGTTTATTTTACAAGACTGCATATATGGTGGTCAACAAATGGCTTCATTGCGGCAATAAATTTGAAAAGTAATCAATGAAGTAATAGTAATGAAATCAAATAATTGAAAAATACGTAACAAAAATTATTTAGAAAATTTTAATAAATTAAAAATAATAATAATTGTATAAAGTATTTGCATAAGAATATTAGAAAATGAAAAATTCTTTAATAAATAAAAAAGTAGAATTTTCTAAAACTTAATTCTAAAAATTACCTAAAAAATAGTCTATATATTAATAAATAATTGCAATACAGCTTTTAATTTTGTATATATATTTATATAAAAAATTATATAAAATCAGAATATATTTAAAATAGTGTTGTAATGCAATGGCATTGTAATGAAAATAAAAATAACAAATTAGATAATGATAATGACTAACATTGAAAGTGATTTCCTAAGAGAAACCTTAACTTTTAAATTTGATTTTTTCGGAATATTTTCAATTTTCTCATATTTTAGTTTCAAACAAAACCTATATTTTAAATTTAATCTATTTTTCTGGTACACTCTATAATTAATTTATAATTTACAATTTGCACAAATCAGTGAGAGAAGCATTGAAGTCATTCCAGTAATAAATTATTAGTGATTTATCGATCACTAATCTTTTTATTTCTAGTGTACTCGTGGCTGATATTTAATTCATTCGTCGATTCGTTTGAATAAATAAGTGATTTAAGGCAGATATTTAGTTGATTGTGTTTCAAACAACGAGTCAGTTATGAAAGCAATTCACAAATGAAATGAGTATTATTATTATCTATTGATATTTATTAAATGGTAATCATTAAATATTTATGCCATCAATTGCGTCGACTTTAAACGCCTGAGTAAGTCTATTATTGTAATGGTAGTCAAACAGTCACATACCGTCCGAATTTTTCTTGGAAGCGTCGGAAATATCTTTGGCCACACTGTCTTCGCTAAGACTTCCAGGTATTCGTGAGCCGTCGTTGCGCCCGTGGTCTGAAGCGGAGGACGCGCCGAAGCGGTTGCGAGTTAGCGGGGAATGAGTTGAGGGCTTATGTCGACGAATGGTTGAGAAGCGACTCACGAATGATGTGTTGTGTTTGAATCTGTGCCGCAATCAAAACAAACCAGTATTAGACATGTTTGGGGTCGCAATTAATTACACCCATTAATCAATAAAACGCATTAAATTTAGTAATAGAGAAAAAAAGTGCTGCAAAAATGTATGACATGACTAAAATGCAGTGATTAGTACCGAAAAAAATGAATTAGATTTAAGGTTTCAATTACTTACATACTAACGCCAGCACTTTGAGGCAAATCCAATTTGTCTTTGCGTTTAAGTGTGTTTGTAAATGAACCTGAAGTATAACTGCTTATGACGGAGAGAGAGACGACCACAACAGTTAAGGCAAAGACGAACAGCAGAACAGCGGTGTTCGGTGTGCGCCAAGTTTTTAGTGCATCATTTTTGTGTTTGAAATAAAATTGCATGAGTTTCGGGAATGACAGGAATAGAAAGCACACAATAGTGAGTGCCCGAGCATGCAATTTGAACATTAGAGCTCAATTCGAGTTTGTTGTGTGGTGTTGTGTCACATTAATACACTATTACAATATTACAAAGAAAGCGGTTCTCTAAAAGCATCTCCAATGTGTTCACATAGATAGTCAAAAAAGGATAGCAGAGAGTGGACTCACGCGGGAGGACTCGGAAGCGGCACCTGATGTATCTTCCAGGTCGCCACTGACATTGAATTCTCGTCGGCTGCGTAACAGCGCCATAGACTTTGAATGAGTGTGGCCGCCGGTACTCGACGACGGATCATGTGCTTCTGTCGCTGTTGCTGTTGTACTTTTAGGGCAAACCCCGAACCAAGGATTCCCTACAATCGGTTAATGCAAATGCTTTAAAAGCTATGAAAATCATCTTATTTTTTATGCATTTAAGGCCAAATAAATTTATTTGACACTTTCAGTTTTCATCTCTCAGGGAAATGATAGCAATATTGATGGAAAACTATTACTGCTGTAAAACAATGCGATTGAAATGAAGAAGTAGTAGTCTTACCGCAGGTAAGGCAAAGAATGAGATGCCCAGAAGGGCGCAAAACGAAGCTATCATTTTTCCGGGCCACTGAAACGAGATCATAAAACATCATTAGAAAAATGGTTATCGCTATAAAATTATAATCAATAAAGTTTAAATATGTAAACGTGAGGCTCACAGTTCTTGGATAAATGTCACCGTATCCAACTGTACAAAGCGTTATCTGCAACATAGAGTGGCATTAAGTAATTTGCTAAATAATTTATAACATACTTAATACACTGCACAGCGATGCACAGTAAATGTTTTATTTATCTACTTTATCGTAATGAGCACTAAGTTATTGTATAAAATGCATTTTAATTAAAAATACTGACAAACAAAAATATATAATCAGTTTTTTAACATTAAAACGCAATCATCAAAATTCGACTCGAATTTCGAAAATAAATTCTATGTAAAAATTTAATAATATGCTGGAAAATTTATATTTAGGAGAAATTTGGAGAATTGGAATTTATTTAATAAACATATTAAAACTAATATAAGAGATATTAAATAATTGTTTTGATTCGTTAGAATACTTTTAAAAATATAGTGTGCAAAAGCTGTTCTGTGCTATTTTTTTGTTGCTGATTTAGACTGACAAAAGCGATGGATTGAGCTCATGGATTTGAGATGTGCGACATGATGTCTGTCCCCCCGATAAAGGAAAGAAGCCATTAGTGGGCTAAATTTAGAGTCATTCAGACAGAGTTTTAACTT
>JAQIYA010001649.1:0-12040 GCA_034699355.1 Microtritia minima
GCTTTTAGCTTTATTATTATTTTGTTAAATTAAAACATGTTAAGATAAAATTTATTAAACAGAATTATTAAATAGCTTATCAGAATCTTTATATAAGGTATATATTTTTTAGCTCAACAAACTAAAAACATAAAATTATTGAATAATTTAAAATAAAGTTAATTAATCATAAAAATTAGTTAATTATAAAAATTTCATATTATTAATGTAAAATAAAAGTGTATTTATTATAAAATTAATATTTGAATACAAAGAATGAGAAAATTATTATTTTTTCTTATAATAAGTTCATAATTTGTAAAAATAAAGAGAATCATAAATTAAACTTATTGATTAAATTAATTGTATTAACCATTACATTATTGCCAAATTAGAATATCATTTTTTAATTCTATAGATATTTCTAACATATACTTAGCATTTTTTTTTATCAAATCGTAAATGTAATAAAATTATTTATAAAAAACATCTTTTATCACTAAATCTTGTTTCAATAAATTTTTTTCACAGAAATTGTCTTCATTCAAAAAGCTTTAGAAAAATTAAAATGGAAAAACATAAAAAATAAAAATCTCAACATTGTTATGGTATGGCTTGAGAGTTATTTTGAGAATAACTTAAATAGTGGAAATTGCTTTTTATTGTATTCCGAAAATAGAGGTGCAGTTTAATTTCTAGTCGTGACACTAGTTATTATGAATAATCAATGTTAAATGGGATATAATGATTTTACAATTAACACAAGAGGAAATAAATTTATCGTCTAAACGAGCAAAAATAAATAGTTTTCGTATCGCAATTCTTGTCATGAATTTTGCATTACTAAAATAAATTATTTTATTAAAATAATTTAGTTCATAAATACAATTTGAAAAAATGCGATAAATATAAATATGAGAATAGGTTCGAAACATACAAGCGTTACACTTTGAAATGTTATCGATATTTAATAAAGTTTAAATAAATTGCTCAATTTGTAATTTATTGTATTTTTACACTTTGGCATTAACTTAATTTTTAAATTTACTATATATATATATTTCACGATTTATTAATATATAGCAATTATTTATTTTATGTTGTGCTGTATTATTTTGTTTTTAAATATAATTAGCATATACTTATTAAAGTAATACTGTTAATGCAGGAAAAATTTCCTTCAATATTGATTAAACACTCGCTACTCTTCCGTTTTTTCCTGGGGGTGGAGGAAGAAGTTATATTAGTTATATTATTTAAAACAAAAATTTCTTTCTAAAAATATTGGTAATATTAAATAGTTCATAGAACTTTTTTAAAAAAAAATTTTTTTTGTAAAAATATATTCTTATGTGGGCTGAGTTGGTTTGATTTGCTAATTATAATATTTTTCTTTGTTTTTCTACTTTTATAAAAATTCGTTTGATTTATTAAAAATAAAATTATAGTCTGGAATATATGAGTTAGCCTTTTGAAATTTTCAAAGACATAAAGCAAATATAACTTTGCTTTATATCTATTCATATATGATAGAATAGTAGATACATTATAAATTATAATTTAAGTTATATGCAAAATAACATTATATTTTAGACTTATGTTAATTTTATTTTTAAATAATAAATATTTATATAATAAAGTCTGATTTTAGTAAATTCTTATTATAGTTTTCGCATAGCAATTAACTTTCTTAATAATTGAGTTATTAGAAACGTCCGCATAATAGTAACAATGTTAGCTACGGTTCTTTATAGTTAAATTCCGATATATCGGTTTCTTTAAACGACTTTAGTGTATTGAATATCAAATTAATTAAGTCATTCTATTGCATATAACTTCTAACGAAGAACAGCTTTATTTAAAATAAGTTGTTTACTTATTCACAAAGCTTTTTTACAAATAAATCAAATAAACATTACATCAAATTTAGTTTAAAATAAAATATTAAAGTATTTTTTTAGGTACGATTTTCTACTTTATATATTCGAAATGTTAACACCCATATTTTATATTTATGAATATTTATTACAAAATTCAATACAATACTAAGGAAATTTATATGTTTGCTATTAAATTTGTAAGCTGTGTAAGTTTATAGTAGTTCAATTTTCAAAAACTGACATACATAACGGCCATCCTTCGAAGATTCAAGTATTCGACTAATATTTTTGGAAAGCCTTATCCAATTATTGTCAACTAATTTACATAATGTACTAATATTACAACTTAATTAATTAATGTAAGGAATTACATGTAATCAGGTGCGGATTATACACGCGGTGCGGGGTATACATGAAAATGCTTCCTATTAATTGAAAATTAAGCAGATTTGGGGTATACATGGTGTGAGGGTTATCGTAGTATTTTTAGGGTACAATAAAATATTAAGAAACTAATTTTTTAAAAAGTTATTATTTTTTATATTGTTCTCGTAATTATCATAATAACTTTTTTACTTACAACAACAGTTATCTCAAGAATTGTTCTCGTAAATTAATAATTATATGAATCATTACAATTTAAAAATTAATATTAATTTGAAAATGTTGTTCTTAACTAAAAAAGTAAAAACGTTTAATAAAAGACTTTGAATATTTCAGTTATAAACTATTATACGATGTATATTCTTATTTATTGCATGCATTTATTATTTTATTTGCTTAACTTTTGTTTATTTGTCGTTAGAAACAATTAATTATTATTTAAATAATTCAGATATTGAACCCAGTTTTAAAGTATCACATTAAGATTAATTTTATCTTTTCTAAGAGTTTAGATATTTTTTAGAAAAAAATTTCTTATTTATAGCACATAATATTGATTTTGCATTTAAATAGCTTAAGATAAAAAACATTTTTTTAAGGTTAAAGTGTTTTATATTAAAATTTGACTCTTTAAATATGATAATAACCTAATTAGGGTAACACTTTTTTATCGAACACTATGATAATGTTATCCATAAAAAGCTATTTTTAAAAAATAAATCATTGGTGTAAAGGTTAAAATTTTGCTCATTCAAAGCATATTTCATTAGAGACGAAATTCGTGGAAAACATTTTCGCTAAAATTTTTAAATAGATTGCATTAGCATTAAATAATTATTTATTACTTATAAATGTTTTCTGTTTAACTATTTATAAGTTGTGAATTTTTACAAATGCAAAATATTTTACATTAAAAAGCAATTATTAGAAACTCATTAAACCAAAATTTAGTATATTCTTTATAAATTTAAAGTAATTTCAGTTTAAGACAATTTACTTTTATTTTGCCTGAAAGAATATTTAACATATAAAAATTGGTAAATGAATACGAGTTAGAATTATTTGCTTTGAAACAGCAAATAAATTTCAAGTATAATTTATTTTATAAAAAAATAGCTTCTCATCAACTCTTGTTCGTCGACGTCTTCGTCCTACGCTTCATACTCGACATTCATTCATACCATTGTCTCTTTTATATACACGAATGTTGAACTCTTCAACTGCATTCTTATCGCATTATTTAAAGAAAATGCTTATAACTGTGTCTCGTTTTTAATTGATAATGAGACAAATTTTAGTGGTGGGATCAAAAATTTTATCCTTATCTTATCGATTGAAATTTTAATAGAATTTAAAGTTAGAAAATTTTAAAAATGTTTATTTTGGAAAGAAATTCGATTCAATGTATGTGATGACAGAAATAATGTATTTCGGAATAACATAAATAATTATATAAAAATACAAAAAAATATAATATTAAAACTGTAGAATTTTAAATTAATTCTTAAGTTTCAAAGATTAAGCGCTTGATTGCAGCGAATCAATCGTATTAATTAATTGCAATTCGAGTTGTTAGTCCTGGTTCACGGATGTCTAACGCATATCCAAATGAGTAGACAACTACTCAAAATTTTACAATTTAATTATAGTATAACTTTTTGAAAAACTTTTAATATAATAATTTCATTACAATACATAAAACATATATACATTCAACATTGGCTCAATAAGTATGGGTGATTAGCAGAGGTCTATATAATTAGTTACAGTTGTTGTACAGTAATCTTTATTACGTTTTAAGCAATTTAATTCTAAAAGTAGATCGACTATACAGATGTAATTAAATAAGAGTTAAAGTAAATTATATAATCATATCGTATTGTTTATGCAATAATTAATGGCAATTAGAATTGGCTGTGAATAATATTTGTTTCCTGAGCGCTACATTCAAACCAAATTGTATTTTTCTGTTTGCGTAGGTTTGATAATTTCAGTCATTTTCAAACTAATGCCATAATAATTATTATGAATAGTTTAATAAACGATACGCAAACCAGACCGACAGCGCATTGAAAGTAAAACAGATCTAAAATAGGAATAAAAAGTTTATCATTCATTATTATCACAGACACATCACATACTAGAAAGTGAACTCAAAGAACAATTGCTTTTTAAGACCAACTTTCTTATAGACCTTTCAGATAGAATTTTCTCACAATTATTGCCTTGAATTAGAAAAAGAGAGAAATTAAACGCCAGAAATGCCTATTAATGTCTGCGCAAAAAATGCATCTCTTTTGTGGTATTCTCTTGTATTTCACTCTTATTCTCAAAGCCTTAACTTGTTGTTTATCATTATTATGGTATCACTATTGTCTCGCCTATATTTATTTAGTGGGTCACCATTAGGAAGCGATCATCTCATCTGCCATTCAAAATGATGCCGACCATTATTTATAGTGAGCTGCCTTTTCTTGAATGTTAAGAATAAACTTTAAAATATCAAATAAATACTTCGACTCATTTGAATATATACATAGGAAAAACCGTTTTGGGTCAGCCATTATATTTGACTGAATTTAACCGCCGAACTTGAGAAAAGCTTTTATTATATTTTTGAAATTTAATGTATTAATCGAACAAATTTAAATACGTTTGTCAAATGAGTACATAAATCGTGTAATATTTAAATGTTTACATAGTTTTGTCATTCTGTATAAATAAAGACTTCTTTATATTAATATTCTGTTTATTATTTTCTTTATAACTTGATCTATAAATTTAATTTTTCGATCTGACCGAAAACAATTTTCCCTATAAATTTTCCCTTTATATACGATACGGTTATCATACGATAATAGCCGTTAAAAGCTGCCTGCATTTTACATTCATTTAATTTAAATTCTCAAAATTAAAACAGAGGACAGGCGTTTCTGATCTGATTTTTTATTTCCAGATATTTCAAGAGGTATTTAGATTTTTGCTAAAACTTTGTTTGCTTTTATCAAAATATTTGGTTTGGTGGCATTAAGAGATTATAAGAGGATATGATGCGAAACTTATTTCTAGCCAGACATCAATTAACCCTAAAACGCTGACTGACAGCATAGTTGTTTTGGCTCTCTTGAATTATGGCACGCATTAATCACAGTCTGTAAAATAATACGCAATAAATTAGTTTAAGTCTTGACGTTTGATTTTAAATGCAGTCGATTTTATAAAATTTTTAGTAAAAGTATTTATTTTTCATTAGTGATAATAAACGCCACAAACTAAACTTAATTATCTGTATATGTTTTATTATTAGTAATAATTATAATTAAATAGTCATAAAATATGAAGGCTTTTCTTTATGTATTATTTTTTATATATTTTCATTTTCATTTTATTTATTAGTGCCGAATTCTAAAAAAGGGACCGAAAATAATAAAACAAATTAACTTATTCTGAATTATTTACAATTTCAAATTACATGTTAAATATAGATTGAGCCTAACTTTCAAAGCAGGAGCTCGAGAGTTGATAAAAGCTTTTGAGTTGCGACCACTTGAACTTATATGCTAAGTTTCTACTTATGCCTATGTTGTAATTTATTCTAATTTATGAACAAATAATTTATTTAATTCAATATAATATTTGTTTTTTTTATTTGTTGAATTTTATTGCTAATTAAAAAATTTATATTATATTAATTATTAGAATTTTAAGCACATTTGTTGAGAGGTTTTAAAATGTTGAGAGAATATTTGAATATTTTATCGAATTTCTATTAAAAATTCATATCTAAATATTCGTTTAAGTGTTAACATTTTCTGTCTGAGATTGAGCTCAAGAATAGTTGATTTAGTGTTCATCCATATTTTTAAAGATGAATAACTAATTTTTTTTATTGTTTTATTTATTATTAATTTTTAATTTAATAGCTCCAGTATTTTAACGTCAAACAGCATTTAACCCATTTAACGGTAATATTTTCGTTAAATTGAATTTAACTTAAAAGCAATAAATTTTCATTTTTAATTTGTCAATTTCTCCATTAACTTGATTCCCACCAAAATTCTCTTACATCAGAACTTTAGCAGTTTTCTCTAAATTTGGTATATTTTACATTTTAAATTATGCTCTAAATTTGTTATCTCGAAACATAAAAGTTTTATTTTTTTCATTATATATTGTAAATACATTATAGTCTTTTAATGTTTACATCAATTCTGGAATGAATTCGTTTATATATTATTTAATCCATTATAAACGTCAACTAATCTGAATTAACTGCACAATACAATGATAAAGTGCTTTATTCAAACTTGAGTTTTATAATATAAGACAAAGCTCATAGTGCTTATAATGTATAGCTATTAACTTAGACTTTATAGTAAATAACAAGTATAACTTCTCTGATGTTAATCAAATCGACAAAATACATGTTCAAACTTATATTTAATCATCTAATCTTATTAAATGTTAATCTCATATTATAAAAATTGTATTAATTTAATACATAATATTGTATTAAATATAATATATATGTTGTATTATTATATTTCAGAAGTATTCAAATAATTAAAATTTAATTTTAATTAATGCATAATCGGTTTGGTCGTGTTTAATAATAGTTGTTTAAATTTAATCAAATCCAGTAATCATATTAAAGTTTTTTGTAAATAATTTGTTCGCAACTAAATTTGAACAAAGACCAGCATTGATGTGTTGCTTGACATTGATGCTGGTTTTTTGTTGGTTTCCACTGACGACTATTATTATCGAGACAATGCTTCACGACGAGAGTTATGCTCAAAAATGCAAAACAATTATAAATAAGATAATATTGAATAATTCACAAATTCTTTATTTAGGTTTTAATGAATGAGTATATAAATGTGATGTGATATTTTATTATACCTCTCGTTGTCACACGAGAATATTTAATATTTTTGACTATATTAAGAAATTTTGTTGAGAATGAAAACAATAATTGCAAGAAAATAAGGTACAAAAGTGTTTTAATGCGTTTTTAGTGAGATAAACAATTACAAGACAATAAAAAACATTTTAAGCAACAAAGTATTCAGTAGTAATAATGTTTTTTATTATGTTTGCATTATTAAAAATAAATAAGACTGTTACCCACTTTAGATGCTATGCTAAAAAAACAGCTGTAGTTTAATTTTTTTAAAATACATTATTAATGGAATAAAAGTCTCGGTTAATGTGTTTTTTATTTTTAAAAAAATCGGGCAAAGAGCTGAAGCGAGCGTTATTGAATATAAGAAACAAATGATATTTTCAAATACATCTCAAGCAATGGTATGTGAATGGGATGCGTGTTTTTTGCTTTACTATTATTTATGCATTAATAGTACAGCAAAAAAGTCTTATCCAAAAGTACTTATTTTGTTTTACTTGTTCGCACGACAATATCTAGTTTATGATTTTTTTGTCAGCTTTAAAACTTGATGAGTTAACTCGTAACTTATATGTGGAGATATTGGAAACACTTAGCAAAACTAAATATAGTAACAAAATTAACATTTAGTTATATAACAAAAATATAAAATTTGAAATTTATTTGAATGATTTGCATTAATCTAAAAACCATAAAATAAGATTAATTTTAAGAGATTGCAAAACTTTTCTTGTTTTGATTGTTTAGTATTAAATTATTCTTAATTTTTATATAAACTAAAACTTATATAGAACTCTATTTTTCATTATTTTTATTTTTTCGAAAATTATACTTTTGATTATTTAAGTATATTTAAATAGAAATCTTTCTTAATTTATGTGCGGTTATTTGTTTATCTTATATGAACATTGATCTTTAAAAATTTTAATTTATTTTAATTAGTTTGATAAAAGAATTATTGCTAATTCGAATATGAAAAATATAAAGTAAAAATTAAACAAAAATTATAATTATGTTTTCAATTTTTATTCATATTTAACCATTATTAATGTTAATATTTTCCATTTAACATTGTTTAAAAGTTGTGCAATCAATTTTTTTAAAAATATAGATGAGCGTTATTTTAGATATAATTTAATTGTTTTGTTTTTCGAAGTTAAACTAAATTTCAAAAATAATATTAATTTTTTTCAGTTATATATAAATTATAAAATATATAAATTATATTTAAAATATAAACCAAAAATGTTATTATTTATAAATTGCAAATGTTATAATTAAACGGTTGAGCACATGCCTTAAATTATTATCAGCAATTTTTAGGAATAAAATGATTAATAGAGACTTTTAACTAGTTTTTCATACTGAGGATGATCATAATTTTTAAATATAAGTAAGATTTCGAGATTATTTTATGTGTATATACTTTAAAAATAATTTACTGGATTCTAACTTATTTTACTATTTATACCATTAAATTTTAAGCCTAAGCTCATATTCAACAGTTTTAATTTTTAGCGTCGCTTATTTATTATAATCATCTTATTAGCATTCTATTTAACAGTGCCAGTTGTCATTTCATAAGAATTTAATGGCAATTTTATTTAAATTAAACTAAAATTTGCGTAACACTTTAGTGTTTAGTTTTAATATTTCTTTATAATTTTAAATAAACTAGTAATTAATGTGATTGATTGATGTGTTTACACTCAATTTTAATATATTTTGAACTTCTAAGCTCGAGCTTCATTCTTACCAATCAAATCACTTTTAGTTCAAAATATGCCAAATTTGTAATAGTAATGAATATTGAATTTTTTTATATAGAAATAAAATTACTATTAAATTAAATCCTATGTTGCAATTCTATACCAATTTAATTATTTAACAAATATCATAAATGTAATTAAAATACAAAAGGATGAAAATAAATAATTGTTCATGTTTAAGCTCAAACTCAATATAGCTTATTCGTTAGCAAAATCAAGCTCAAGTTGATATTCTTTCCATTTATTATTATTTTTTAAATGCAGCAAATAGTTATGCCAAAAATAAATGTCGAGCATCTAATCTGGTAATCAAAGTGAATTATTATCTCTGACCTTAATGAACGCCAAGAGATTCGCTTCAATGTTTTAATCAAAAGCAAAGCTCATATAGCTCTGCCAACTCTGTATGAGTTCATATATTTTTTTTATCAAACTCTAACTGGTTATGGCTTTTTAAGTAATTATTCACTTTTTTAAATTAATTGAGTTAACCCAATAGCTTGCGTGCCTTATCCTATAAGAAAAATATCTTACAAAAAAATAAGCTTAACGCAGGTTTATTTGAAAAAAAATCCAATTGATAGTTTAACTTTTATTTGCCAAAGTGCCCAACAATTGGCATTTATATATTTGTGTTCGCCGAGTCTGCATACCTGCTCCGCTTAATTTTGATGTCATTGCATGAATTTTGATGCATCTAAATGTGATGCTAATGAATCTTTTATATATTATTCCTATTACTTATTACTCGATGGCATCACGCAAACTAAATTTTCAAAGTAAATATTTATTTATAATTTGCTTTCGTCAATAATCTTCCTTATTTGATAATTTTAATATTACTTTAAATGCCATATTTTGCTTTGTGAAAAGAATTTATTGAAAAACTTAATGGTAGTTTATTGACAAAATTTAATGGATTTACAAATTAAGGACAAAATAATGATATAAAGTAATTCGAATAAAAATAAACAGTTAAAAATGCATTTGAGGTAAATTACAAGCAATAAACGTAGACTTTAACATTTAGAAAAATTTACATTAAGGATCAGATTTAAAAAATTATTTTGATATAACCATAAATTTATATAAAAAATGCTCTTCAAAGATAGAAGAAAAATGTAACTATTAAGTTATACGCAATAAATTATTTAAACAACTCGCTATTGTTTTAATGGCCCACAATTATAATTTATATGATAGAGATTATTAAACAAAGAACAAAAGAATAAGTTTGCGAAAGTATGAAATATTTCATTAAATAAACCCGAAAGTAAATTGCGATGAGTTCAGACTACTCTCGCGTTCCCATAACCGTAAATTATGAAATTCCTTTGTTTCGCTTTTATTTTTCTATCCTCTCGTTTTCATAACAAACCCATAAAGAGAAAGCCAATCCCTAAATTAACTTAAAAGAGTTGACCGAATAAAAGCAAATCAATATTTACCAAAGGAGTTTGGCTTATATGAGAAACGATAGAAATCTTTATCCTTTAAAGGCATAAATGTTGAAAAAATAATTCTATACTCACTAGCAATGCAAAGAAAAATGATTGACTCTAATGAAATCGAAATACAGGTCGCGATTTGACTAAACAATACGAGTTCTCTCTCGTATATCAATAATTTATTCTTAGCTTTAAAAACATTTTAAAAAATTGCTATTTGTTATTTTATTTTTAATTGCAATTTGCCAACAAAGCCAAATGTAATTGAATCTAAGAAAATAAATATTAATAGCTATTATTTTTTGTTTTTACGATTCTCTCATTAGTTAATTAAAAAGACAAATGTGCGAACCAGTGCTTAGCGCTCTCAAAGCTGAGAAATCGTGATTTACCTGTTTTGTGATTTATGATACTATAAATATTGGCCATTATGTAATCATGACTGAGCGAAACAAAGCTTATAAGCATGAATTGGATAATTATAAGAACTCAATGAGTTCGCTATACAGACGGCATTTTATTAAAGTCCGAACGCCAATGAAAAAAAAATCAACAAAAGTGTGTTATTATTATTAGCGTATTAGTATAAAATTAGATAATTTGATTGTTAAGCACATTCAGTCGTAATCAATCAAATAATTGTTTCGTGAAAAATATAACACACACACACACACACACACACAATAAGACAGGCAAATATTAACGCTCCACTATATTGTTGGGTCGCTTTGATTACTCTCTTCTATCTCATTGTTATCGCGAGTTTTATTTCGTTTTTTTTGATTTAATGATTACACGGTAAAAATGAATCGTTTTCTAGAATCGACAACAAATGCGAACCAAAAACTCAAAATGCCTTTCTGTCGACCCCTCCTCTTCGAATCTCTCCCACTTATTATTAGGTTATCATATCGTATGAAATACAGTAGTTATTGTGATCTTCATTCTTGATTATTAAATGGCATTTTTACAGTTGAAGTTTTTCTTTCATTAAGACGAGCTAAGAATACCATTCATTCGATTGGGCTTTTGTTTTGCACGCACTAATCATTTTGATTTCTGTTTGATCACAGAGTTAAGCATATAATTTACCTGATTTTCTCTATTGCTATCTTATTTGACTTGGCTTATGATTGATTGATGGTCTATGCATGTTATTTTCAATACACATTTCTCATATAATGTGCTTTTTCTGGCTACAATTTTTACGATATCTCAGTTTTGTATCGATTGTTATAGTTAGCCAGGTATTAATACACTTAAATATCATTATTCATAAATATGGACTGGAATTGCAAAAAAAGGATTATATGATTTTGCTTTTGTAGCGCCACATATATTTAGAAATTAAAATTAAAAAATTAATTAACTTATTTATTTATTTATTTCTGTCCGCTTGATTGAACGAAATAATTATAACTAAAACAAATATGAAAAATAATTTTTATATAATTCACGCTTAATGAAGAAGCACTATCAAGTCTATTAATACAAAATACAGAAAAGTTTCGATTATAGCAACTCATCGGTGTTGTGAAAAAAAGTTGCTATAATCGAATTTTGCTATAATCGAAGCTCGTAATATACTAAAGCGTGAGCTGATTAGCCTTTGCTATTATCGAATATTTGCAATAATCGAATTTGCTATAATCGAATTGCTTTAACATTATAGCC
>JAQIYA010001650.1:0-12036 GCA_034699355.1 Microtritia minima
AAAAAGCTTCTTATTCTATATTTTCTGAAGTTATAAAATTCACATTTTTCTAGTTTGTAAAATTTTTTCTACGAAAATTTTATTATTGCCAATAAATAGGCATATGTTTAAATTATAAGAAATATGTATATAATTTTAATGAGAAGTCACTTAAAAGTTATTGAGCAAATATTAGTAAAGTTTTGTTTACGACTAATTTAACTTAAATATCCAGGTCTTAAAATACTAAAGATTTAGATCTATTCTCAAATTAAAGATCTAATCCGCGCAATACGTGACAAGTTAATGGATAGTTAGGTTTAATGAAATTTTCTTCGCCAATAATAGGCATTTACTTTTTTATGAATTGTTTGCAAGTGTTAAGGATTTTTCTTAGGTAAGTGTTAATAAAAATTATACGCTAAAATATATTTTTTCCTATTAGATAGCTAAACCTGTGTGACCATCTGAACAAATTTTTAAACTTGTATTTTCTAAAAAAATACTTATAATTATTTAACAATTTAAAATTTTATTTTCTCAAATTAATTTAACATAATTTATTAATTATTAATTAGTAATTAATAACTAATTGATTATTAATTCATTTATAATAATTGGTTTTACATATTTAAATTATGATATAGAATTTTGTTTTAAAAAGCATATTTTAAATTGTAATAAAATTAATAAAAACAAAAATATGTAGCTTTATTTATATAAATAAATAATTTTTTAGCGTAGATAACGGTAATTTTATTAATGATTGAATTAACAAAGATTTTAATCATTTTTAAAAATTATATTTTCTATTTATATATAAAATATTAAAATTTTTAATCTATTAATCTAGAAGTTTATATAACAATTATATAAGAATTCTTATTTATGTAAGAATTATAATCTCAACTATTCAGACAAAATCTGTGCCAGAGGTCACTCTATTTGTAATAATATAATAGTTTAATTCAATTAAGTGTATTGCGAAACCAGTTAGCAATTGTTGTCATGGTTTGAATACAACACATTCGATTGCTGTCATGAAATATCGACATTATTTGTAAATCAAAATGAAAGCAATCAACAAAATTGAGGCAAATGGTCGGCAACTTTCTAAACAAATAAAAGTCAAGTTTTCAAGTTCAATGCAATTGTATTATAAAAGATAAGAACCAAAATATGTTAACAAAATTAGTTTAGTGGTCATTATAGCCATTGTGCCTAATAATAGTAAATTATGACACAAACAATAATGTTATTTATTTGATTTTGGAATGAAATATGACTTAAACATGAAAATACTTAGTTTTATTTTATGCAAAAGTTTTTAAGCTAATTTTTTACGTTATGTCATTTTAGTGCTTTTGTAAATCTTGGTCACCAGCTATGCTAAAAAGTATAGGTTTATTCAAAAGTAGGAATTTTTTTTCTATCAAACTTAAATATGGTAAAATGTTTTGAAACTTTTACTCAAAAATATTCAATAAAAGGATATTAAATAATGAATATTATATGAACAGTGAAGATATTAACCATTGCTTTTTTAAAATTATATTTGGTTCAAGTAATAAAAATATCTCTTGTGTTAATATTGTCTAGTTTTAAGATTTAATATTAATTCTATTCAAACTTTCTATAGTTGTTATGCTGTTAAATAAGCTCAAAAAGATTTTTATTACTCTAAAAAAAATAATAATTTATCAATAAATTATTATTTTCCTTGAAATACGCAAAAGAATATATTAATCTTATAAAAATTATTTTTAAAGAAAACCAATTATTTAATTTATGTACAAACAATTGTTTAAACTATCAAATTTAAATTAAAAATTAATTTTAAAGATCTATATTAACCGAAAAGTTAACTCTATTCACACAATTTTATTCAACCATTTCGCTGGTGTTCAGCCAAGACATGGGCGGTTATCGCGATTCTCGCAGAAGTAGAAGATTAACTCTATTATTGTTCTGTAACGGCGAGCTTATGTGGCATTTGGAGATCTTAACAGTATTCTTAACTACCATAAGAATAATACTTTTATTTTGATAAAAGCAAAAAAATTCTTCACACATTTTTATTAGTCGTGCCTTTATTGGCTAAAACAGGCTTTAGTCTAGTGTTGCAGATAAGTATAATGTTTATTTTAGAAAATGTTTAATTATAATTAGAAATATTGATTTTCAAAATTAAAAATAAGGCTAAATTCCAGGAATTTTGTAAATATTACTATAAGCTATAGAGTGATATCACTCTTCACAGAATTTTGAATACTTCACACACTTTTACATAACTTCTTTCAATTATGTAAAATCTTTAAAATATTTAATTAATAATTTTTATTTGTTCATAATATAACTTTTAATTATAATAGAAGCTCAATAAACTTTATTAATAATATTTTTCTAAATATAATATAAACTTAAATTTATGTAATAATGCATAATAATGTATTTGAATTTTTATGTAAAAATATAAAGCATTAATTGTAAAATTAACTTTATATAAAAATTTAGCCACATTTACATAGTTTTATTTAAATTTTGCCTTAACGTATTTCAAAAAAATTCTTAATTGTAAATCATTTTTTTAATCGCTTTATTTTTGTTTATCAATAAGATTTTATTTTTAGAACTATTCTGTTTGTTACCCGAGATACCGATAATAATTAATTTATGTAAAATACAAACATTTTATGCTTACAAACGACTACAATTTTTTGCGGTTAAAACTAAAATTATGTTTTTTAATTCGCACATTTTTATGACAACGATCAGCGATCGATTTGCATAATTTGCATAATTTACTAACAGTTTATACATTGAGATGATTTTCATGAACTAAAATAGATTAAGTAAAAATTAATTACATAAAATTTTTTAAATTAAACCAAAACATCACAAAAATTAAGTTCGCCTTTATTATCAAAAAAATATTAAAAATTAATTCAATCAGAGAACGACTTAATGAGCTCGAGTCCAGCGGCAAGGCTTATAAAACTCTTTCAGCAAAAGTTATGCAATTAGTTATAAAATAAAAATGTGTGAAATGTTCAGCGCTATCATTCATCAGCGAAAAGAGAGCGCACGCGAAATGAATCGCGTGGCAAAAATTAATTTACATATAGATAGACTTTCGTTGCGTCAAATGGGATATTATGTAAAAGCTCGCCAAGTATTTTCTCATTTACTTTTTATTTTTCGTGATTAATAATATCTTACGCTCCTTACATAAGTGTTTGCTTTCATCACTTTAGACATTTTTAAACTAAATGTTTGAAATAATTATGGCATTAAAATATTTTCGCTAAATAAATCACGCAATTTTTTTCTATTTTATTACAGTGTTATGAATTTTGACAGTTAAATAAATTTCATCTATTCTTCTTTTATAAATATTTTTAAGCATAAGTAATTAAATGATTTTCAAAAATCTTTATATTAAATTAATTAAGATATAAGCATCAAAATAAGTGCACTAAATAATTAACATACATGCAAGTATTAAACATTATTAATTACAAAATTTTTATAAACTTTCGTAATTGACTTATTCAAAGAATTCTTGTAGAAAGTATTAACAATATATAACTAACTAAGGGGTCTTTTGTTGAGAGGGTTAAGAGTTAATGGGGTCTTGGGTTTAGAGGAATTTATGTATAAGTTGATCATTGAGAGTATTAAACTTCTTTGGACACAATGAATAATATTAGATGCTATTATTTCAATCTAACTTGCATCGTATTTAATTATTCGTTACAAGAAATAGATGTAAGTTTTTCAATTAAATAATTATAATTATTATCGGATCGGATCGTAATAAACAGATGAGAATACTGTTAAGTTAATTATAAACTATTCATCAGTGTCTACCTCTAGTGTGATGTTCGTGAAACGAATTTTATATTTAAAAAGTTATTGGAAGTTTATTAAAATTCTAATTTGTTTTTACAGACATTATTTGTGTTACATTTAGGTTATCTCTTTTGAGACCTACAATATCAAAGAACTCGTAATAACTTCTAATCCTAGTTTGCTATGACAGCACACAACTTCAAAATTACTCATTGTTTAGTCGTTTCAACTGTTTTCAACTGTAAGTCTGTTTATATGACTATTTAATTCACAGCTTTCAACTTAATCAACACTATTGAAGCATAGATGCAATTAAAAGCTGATAATATTTTATTGCTTTAGTATTATTAGTAATACTTATTAGTAATAAGTAATAAATTATTACTTTAAACACTTACCTTATGAAACATATAGTAAACATTTATTATATACCTTTAGATAGTTTATATGTAAGTTTTTGAATGAATGTAAAAAAGGCTTTCAATCGATAAAATGCACATAACATAACACAAGAAAAGTAAATTTCCAGAGAATAGATAAGAGACAACTATTGAGCGCATCAAATATGCGAGTAATAATTCTAAAGTGAAATTAGAACAATGTATGTGAAAAGAGCGCAATCACTTTAAATTTGTAAATCACTGCAACCATTATCTATTGACATCTCTAATTGGAATTTTAATTAATTTTATATAACTTTTAACATATTGTTTATATTGAGAGTGAGACTTTGTAACAATCATTTGTATTAATAATAATACAATTACCTACAATACATTATATTACATATTACAATACATTATACAATTACCTACTTTTTTTAATTTCATGTTCAAAATGTTTAGAATTTAAAAATTTCATTAATAGTTTATTATCAATTAATATTTAAATGTTGAGAAAATTCAAATATAAAATTTAATTTATGACTTACATTTTTGTTTAGATGCACAACGAATAAGATGACCATTCGGTGAAATGAATGTAACGTTTCGGAGGCTATTCAGCACTCCTTCATCAGACAGTTTTGAATTGAATGATAATTGTGCGATAGTTTTTGGCATTTTTTGGTTAACACGTGCTTTTCATTAACAAAAATTTTGGAGAACTTTTATTGCCGTATTTGTATTGCAAACTTAAGGGAAAACTTTTTCAGTATTTCTGAGGCAAAAGAAAATTTTCGTCAGTAAGCTTTCTGAGGCAAAGTCCAACTTTTTTTTATCGTTTTTGACAACTTAAAAGTTTAATAAAATTGTATTGAGTTGGTCTGCTAAGGGTTCTGACAAACGGACGGCCATTTCAAATCAATAAGCTTGTCATTGGGAAACTCAAAAGTTAAATTTGATTGCGTTCAATTGTTCCGTAGAGAACAATCCAATAGATTTTTTAATTTTGAACGTAAAAAATGATAATTAATATAGAAATGAAAAGTCAAGCATTATTTAATAGGTTTAATATAGAGTGTTTTTTTACGTGTCCGGTTTACAGACGTTAACTCGCTCTGACTTTTCTTAGAAAAGAGTGTGAGTCTATATCACATGCTCTTTAATATTAAAGTATTGAGATTGAGTTCTTTGTTATTAAAGCACTCATTGCTTTAAATAAAGTGTTTAAATCGTTAAATTGTTAAGTATTTGTAATTAAGTCTTAAACATAATGAAGTCATACACAACAGAAGAGAGTGCTTTATTATTAAATAAGTTTGTTATTAATTTATTGTGAAAAGTGTTTGAGTGCGAAAGTTGGGTACTTTCAACAGTTAAAATATCAATTAGAGTGACCAAATATTGTGACTATTTAAACAATCATTAAACTTAAAGTTAAAGTTAAAGCGGGAAAAGTTAAATCGAGTACCTTCTGAAAACCGGACACGTTAAAAAAATCACTCTATAGCATTGGCCAGTAATGCCAACGAGATTGACTACGAAATAGCTAAACAACGTTTCATTGTTTATATAGAATTTCAATTATTAATTTCAATCAAACGCATGAAAGATGAAAGCGAGATGAAAGGCGCTCATTATTATTACTCATCTATCATATTCGCAATTAAATACAACAATTTTATGATAACTTTAGCATTTGTCTAAAATTTTAGATTAAGGTTAAAAAGATCAAGAATACAAAAATTTAGCAGATTTTTAGTTATATAATTGTTAAATTTAAATATTTTACTTGACACCAAAATATATATTTTTATTATATATATCAAGTTTTAATAAAATATCACGTTTTGCTCGAAGATTTATTTTTAATTAAATAAATGAATTATTATTAATTTTAAATTTTTCAAATTTAAATTATTGTTTTATTTTTAACATATTTAAAAAATTTATTTAACATTTAACTCATGACTTTTTCAAATGATGGCAATCTTAAAGCTCACAAATGGCACATTGATATCAAAATTTAGATTTTTGAATTTTTTTTGGTTTTTGTTGTTTTATTTATTTTTTCGACATTAGTTGTATTAATACTTTTACAATTCAAATACATTGTTTTTTTAATACAATTTATTATTTATGCAGAAATTTACTCAATTCACTCATACAATGATGAGATGGAGATTCCAAATATGATAGAATATTTAATTTGCATTTAATTAAACGCTGCAAATCATCGCCACCAATGAAAGTGTGGACATTCGAAACCGAAAAGTAATTCCGCACCCAATGATATGCGTAGCTCTCCGACCAAATAGTTTTCATTCGATTGCGATCTTTGCGATCCAAATCAGTTGACAATAGATCGCTCAACTGCTGCCACGCCTCGAGATCATCATTATTAGCATCGAAATCAATAAACTCCATGAGAATACTAAACCTTTCTGTTGTCGACAATTCAGTTTTCTTACTTAATTCCAAAACCAACTTATGGTCTGGACTTAATCGGCAAATATTTCTCAACGCAAGCAACTCGTGCTCACTGGTGGCCAACTGCTGATGAGTGACAGCGAATTTATACATATAGATGTACGCGTTTAAGTGATCGCTATTATTCTTAATATACGTCTCAAGCATTTCCAAAACATCCTCGTATTGGCGATAGTGTTCGTACATTTCGATCGCCATTAAGACATATACGTCTAACTGGCAGTCCTTATTCTTTTTGACCAAATTGTGAATCGAAAGCGTTGTCTTATCGCTCAGCACTCGTGTCGAGTAATCGCCACCGTATGAGCCGTTCTCGTCCACCGACTCTTTCCACTCGAAGTACTCCACTTCGCAGACGTGACCACTCAAATAGGCGTCAATACTCGCGTGAGAGCTATAGATGTCAAACTTGATGATAGATTGGTTCGCTTCGATGTACTTCTTGGCCGCCAATCGATTATTTTTGCGATACAAGAGCGCAATCGTTTCCAACATAATGAGCCGTTTGTTGATATTCAATTTGGACAACTTCTTCAGCATTTGCGTGAATCGATCCACATTTTTCTCGTCGTAGAAATGGTCGAACAGAGACATAATCGCTTTGAAGATGAAATATGGCGGGACTCTCGTGTCCACTACGAGGGCGTTGAGTAGAGTGGAGAGAGTGGGGAAGCGATGACAAGCCAACGCGTTCTGCGCGGCGACCATCAGGTCGTGCTTGCGGTGAGGACTGTACGCGAGAGACTGTTTAGCAGTCGAGACTACACGGTTTGACTGACGCCTGCTTTTCGATCTGCTTCTCTCGTTGTCGTCATTGTCCTCGTCGTCCAACCGATCGATTAACTCCTCTGCGTTTGGCTCATGTCTGACAGAGTCGTCATTAGTTGCCTCTTCTTCGGCGATCGTAATAGTGGTCATTATGGACACGTGTGCGACCAAACAATTGATTCGTCAAATGTGTTATCAGTTTTCAATCGTTTAGTCTACGTTTAGTGCACTACCGATACATGTGCTATATTGGCGGATACGGATATGAATTATACAAATGAGAACAATTCTCATCAAAAATCAAACATTATATAAATCATATAATGTTAAAACATATTATGATTACAAAGTATTTATTTTTAATGTAAGTTTTTAATAAATCAAATTTTATTTACGCTACGATCAAAATCCTCGTGTGTTCCCTAAAATTGTTTTAATCTATAGAAATTATTTGTTTCGTTATTTTTACATTTTAAAAATATTTTAAAAGTATAATTTGATTGATTTGATATTTTAAATGAATGTTGAATGAATGAAATGAATATTTTAAATTTTCTATGTTAAAAGAATGTTGAATTAAATAATATATAACTAAGTTATATTAAACAGCTTACAGACAAAAATTTTCTTTTGCCTCAGAAATATTGAAAAAGTTTTCTCTTAAGTTTGCAATACAAATACGGCAATAAAAGTTGTCAAAATTTTCGTTAATGAAAAGCGCGTGTTAACCAAAAAATGCCAAAAACGATCGCACACTTATCATTCAATTCAAAACTGTCTGATGAAGGAGTGCTGAATAGCCTCCGAAACGTTACAATCATTTCACCGAATGGTCATCTTATTCGTTGTGCATCTAAACAAAAATGCAAGTCATAATGTGTTCATACGACGAAAAAAGCATAAGCAAATTAAAATTGAATTTTGTTAAATAAATTTAATGTTTCAAAATTAGCCGCAGATTACTTTTTAATATATAATTTACTTAAAAACTAAACTTTGTTGGATATTTTCAATTAATTGTTAAATTATTGGACATCAAATAAAGTTTCGAAAGTCGGAAAATAATAAATTTATTTTTATTGAAAAATCGATTTAATTAAGTGTTATTACATCGGAAAGATTTAAAACGGGTATAGTTTTATAAGATTTCTATAGCGTCTCCCTCTAGAATTAAATAAATGAAACTATCGTTAGGTTTAATACATGTGTGGATTTATAATATTGTTTAGTTATAGTTTTAGTTGCATTGTTTAGAACTTTGAGCGATAAATTCTCACATAAATTTATTAAAATAAATTACAAAACTAATAAATGCCGTATCAAATATTTTTCTTCCCTATATATTTAATAAATATTTTAACTCTATTTTAAACTTTTTAAATATAATGATATTTAAAAAGATAATAATATGATAAAAAAGATAATGATATTTGATTTAAAAATTTATAATGTTTAAATTTAATTAAAAATAATAGATCACTAAATGATTTAGTAAATCGAATAAATAAATATATTGTATAAATACTAAGTCATAAATTATGACTCATAATTTATGATTTATAAACATATTCACTCGTTTAAATAATAGCAAATATCGCTTTAAATTATTCTCATTTTTACTTTCACGATATTAATTAAAATATAATTAATATTATTTTCAAAGAGATTTGCTCGACATCTACTATCAAACAATTCAATTTTGTTAATAATGTTTATTAAAATATTTATGCAAACTATTCAAAGTGGCAAACATATAACACTAACACTAACACTACCCAATGAAATGATTAATTACTGCTGATTAATACTATGACAGACATAAGCATAACGCTTATCAATAAAATAAGAAATAATTTGCAATAATAAAAATACATCAAACAATTCTAAAAATGGCTTTCATTTATTTACAAATTAACAAAATCCGTATAAATCTTCTCAACAAATATTAACAAAGAAATATTGCCCCCAATTATAAATTAAATTTTTCAGTCTATAATTCAATTATTTATACAAAAATACATACACAACAATATTAGAACTATGTTATGAATGGCGGACACAAATGATAGTCACAGTTACGAGCACTGCGTGTAAGTCGTGACCGAATTGCCGACCCGTTGCGTAACCGTACGACACCTTCCGTTCTGCGACGACGAATACTCATTCGCGTGACCGCCGGCCATATCGCCGAACTGCGAGCCGAAGAACGCGTTCACGCCTTCGTCGCCGAACATCGACCGATGATGATCGCCAAACATACCGCCAAACGAGCCGAACTCGTCGCCGTCCATATCGGCGAACAGGTCGTCAAAGTCGAAGCCGCTGTGATGCGAGCGCGAGTGAGCGCGTCGATGGTCGCCGAAGTGGTCGCTGAAGTGCTGCTTATTGTGGTGGCCGTCAAAGCCGTGATGGGTCTGGTGCTGATCGCGATGACTGGTGAACGCCTCGTCAAAGTTGCGGAAGAAGTCGTCGAAGTTGAACGAGAAATGCTGGCCATGACCGGCAAAGCCGTGACCGCCGGCGGACTCCTCGTCGCCGAAGCGGTCGTAACGCTTGCGCTTCTCGTCGTCGGACAGCACTTCGTACGCTTTGGCGATATCGCGGAACTTGTCTTCGGCGCCGTCCTCTTTGTTGCGGTCGGGATGGTATTGGAGGGCCAGTTTGCGGAACGCCTTCTTGATCTGGCGGTCAGTCGCGTCGCGCGGGACGCCCAACAGCTGGTAGTAGTCCTGTTTGGCGGCCTCGGCTATGATGAGCGCCGTCCATAAGGCGATCACCGACGCCGACAGCAGTTGGTCTCCGTTCAGACGCATCGAGACTTTTGTTCGCGTATTTGTCCGTCGAGTTGTCGCGAGTGTACGCCAAATGTTTGATATCTCGAAAATGTATTACGAATTAATTAATTTTGGCGAACGACTGACTGACGAGTGAATCAAAATAACAGTACTTTAAGTATGCGTTCAATAGCTGTAATAACTGTTATAAGACTGTAGAGACACGATTCAGTCTCCCATTGGCTGAGTTGACTCGGCTGTCACGTGACGTCACTTAACTGTACTCTATTACGCAATATTTGCCATAAGAGGTAGAAGTCAGGGCAGAGTTTTTGGGGTGAAACACGTTTTTTACTCTAGATTTTGAATGCGTAAACCCTTTAATTTTTATGGATCGAGACTGTTATTGTTGTTTAAGGGTTTGGTATTAAAGTTTGTAACAAACAGTAAGAGAAAACTAATATATGTTTACATTGTTTTTATATTTCAAACAAACAAAATTCAATTGTTTGGAAAATTATAGGCTTATATGAGAAAGTTTTGAATATGTTTTATTTGTTTATTTCAATTTGTTTAAAGATAATACAAATTTATTAAATGTAAAGTAATTTTATGAAATTAAGTTGAATTTAATTTTGTAAAACAATGATAGAGATGTCAACCTTATAGACAACACTTGTGTCTCTCCATCTATTGGTTATGGTCTATATCTATATTATTAGATTTCAGAGTTAGGCGAGAGTGAGAGACATTTAAAGGGTTAATGTTATTAACCTTAACATTGATTTTATTTCATGTCTGCTTAACAGCCGAAATGGCTTTCAAGCAAATGACAAGTTTGTCGCATCTGCTCGTTATTATTAATTTAAAATAATAGTCAAAACTAGGCGTAAAATACGTGTTTATAGTTTAGAAAACTATAGTAAAGTCTACATTAAAAAGTTTAGTGATTTAAGTTAAGAGTTTAAGAGATTTTCTAACTTAAAACTATTAATTAATTGTAGTTCAGGTGTGAACGAACGGCAAACAAACAATCAAAACATTCTCAAACGTGTGCGCTATAGCGAGCCATAGCGCGCATGCGTCACAACAGTGTCACTCTCTCTCACTCTCTCGGCAATCATAACAATGATGGCTGACTGTGAACGCCGTGTTGTGCGAGCGCTGCGAACGAGTGAAGCCCTGCGGCACTCAATGATGGCAACGACACTGTCGTCGCGCCACTGACTCGACACTCAATTCGCGTTTAATGGCTGCCGGTCTGTACGACATCACCACCGAAACGCTAGGAAAGGGTCACTTCGCTGTGGTTAAGTTAGCCAAACACTGTTTAACAGGTCTGTCACTTATTCAATTGAGTTGCACTGAGTTGTTATGTGCCGTTACAGGAGAATCGGTGGCCATTAAGATCATAGACAAGGCGCGCCTCAATAAGGAAGGCCTGCAACAGCTGAGCTGCGAAATCCGTCTGTGGTCGCGACTGTCCGAACACGAACACCCAAATGTGGTCAAACTATATCAGGTCATCGACACGCGCACCAAACTCTATCTGGTTATGGGTGAGCACTGACTCGCGCTGCGATCTCAACAACTAATTGCTTAAATGGCGCCGTTTTTTGTTTGTTTGTTTTTGGTATTGGTTTGGATGCGATGACTGCAGAGTATTGCGGACGCGATGTTTGCGATCTGTACGACCACATACAGAAGCGGAATCACGGAAATGGCTTGAGAGAGACCGAAGCGAAGCATATTTTTAGTCAGGTCTGTGTGCGCGCCGTTTGGCGTGTTTGACG
>JAQIYA010001651.1:0-12035 GCA_034699355.1 Microtritia minima
GCTTAAGAATAGGTGTAACATTATGCGCGTAAAGTTACCCCCTTCGCTAGAGACTCACTTAATGTTACATGTAATTTTAAGTGAGGGAATAGGGAGTGAGGGAATTAACAAATTTTATAATTTTTCTTTGCTTTTAAAAAAAGTTTAAACTTATAAATACATTACATTGTCTTTTTAAATGTATTTATCTTATTAAAGTTATTTTACGCGCGACTAATTTTTGATAAGGAAAATAAGAGAAAAATAATTTAAAGCAAAAAATCTCTACGCTTCTTAATTTTGAGATGTAATATAGGGTTTAAATTTGTTACAAATAAACAATTTTCCTGAAATTTTAACATTTGATGAACTAATTCTTCGCTTCTATTTGTATTATAGTTTTTATCTAATAAACTAAAAAATGTAAGCATTAAAAACCAATTGAATACACAGAGATTAGGCAATACTCGCAAATCGCAAACAACACGTTAAGCACACAACAACTGAAATAATAGATGCATTTGAAAGTAAAGTTTACTATACAGTGCTGGAGAGCTGAGCGATGCCTTTCGATTTGGCCAGCTTTAGAAAGATGGCCATTTCGGTGGTCGGGAAGCGAATGAAGTGCAGCGTTCCGTAGCGGCCACTAATGCAACAGTCATTCATCTGCAGATAGACGTCTCGTTTGCCTGTCTTGCCGTACGCGGCGTTCGTCTTCAGGTAATGGCGAATCACTTTAATGGTCTCGAGCTCGGCGTCGATCTCGTCGGCCGAGCGGTCGGTCGGCTCGAAGTAGACGAGCTTCACGAGAGTGCCGCCGATATCCATCCCAAACCACGGCATGGCTGTCAATCAACGCAACCCTAATCAATGGCAACGCAAATGCAAATCAAGCGAAATCTCATACGCGGACCGATGTTTGCGATGTTTGCGCTTCCGTTGCACTCAAACAGATTCCCATTCATCGATGCCATCCTCTTAACTACAGTCAAACTCGCTTACAATTAACAGATTTAGGCTTTTTAAATATCGTTCGCAATGAAGGCGTGCTCTCATTCAGCGTTTAGTGGGAACTCGTGTGCGACACACGAACTGCGCTTCAACTCGTTTCACATCTATTTCTATATTTATTACATTTTGTATTAAAACATTTAGACGTTAAGCTTAATTATTACACTAAACAAATCTGCTTCAGATATTAGTACCGAAATTAAAAAACATTGACAACAGTCGGAAATACAATATTTTCGGAAATTTTCGGTTTGAATTTTACCTTTAATGTAAAAAATCATTATTTGCAATCAAATGTTTTTCGTATTAAAATAAGATTTTTATTTCTAAAAAATAAATTCTGGTACAGACAAACTTTAATTAAGTTTAGCAATCAATTATTTTAATTACATTTAGATTAAATTTTATTAAACATAAAGCATAAAACATCATAAATTTACTTAAATAGTAGTTCTCTTTTAAATTTTCTTTGATTAATAAATCGAAATAATATAATATTATATAATATATATAAATAATGTATTACATAATAAATGCAATATTTTAACAAATTTTGTTAAAACACCGAATTCTCACAACCATTTATAAAATGCATTATCTATTTACTGCCATCTATTGTAATCTCACATTTTATGAATAATACGCATTTATTGCTTAATTATGATATATAACGTGGTTTATGTAAATAATTATTATAACAAATACAAAGATTCATAATTTAAGGATTACCGACTTGTTATCTATTGACATAAGTCAGTAAATATAAAATGAACCAAACTTACAACATTTATTTATAAAACTTTATATACTAGAGTTGTGATTATTTTTTCATATGAATTACTAAATGATTACCATTTTTACTTATACACCATTCTAATCATTTTTGATTAATTTTTTCTCAAACGAATCAATCCATTCTTTACGATTTAATTTTCACTTTATTTATTTATTTATTTAAAATAATTTAGTTTAAACAAAATTAAATCAAATCAAATGCATTCACTAAAATTCCTAAAACAATCTTTAGTCACATTCCTTTAGTTTATAATCCTCTGACCCTTTTATGATAAGAAAGATTTGATTAGAGATAACAAGTCGGCAATCCTTAAATTGTAAATCTTTACAGTGTCATTGAGACAAGTGTCTAACTTGTAAATACTTAACGTAAATAAAAAAGTATACTTTAATTTGGAGAATTTTTCTTAAATATTTGTAGAAAGTTTCTCTAATTGCAAAAATTTTAATGACATTCTGACAAATTTCATTTGATAAATGAAACTTTATAGGAAATTTTGTAGAAATTTCCCTAAAATATTAATTCTTAATTTCTTTATGGCATTCTGTAACCAAAATTTAAATTTAAATTTAAATTCCGAAATTTTTCTATAAATAGTGAAAATTATATTTAAACCATATAAAGTTAAGACGCGCGCCAAATAATAAAATTTTTCCTATTTCTAAGAAAGTTTCGCATTTTCTCGAAAGTTTTTCAGTCCATTTCTCAATCAATATATAAAATTTCTAGAAATTTCGTAACTATAGTCTAACTTACAAATTACAAAAATTAAAAATGTTCTCCTCTTTATTTTTAAAGTTTCATAGTTTGCATCTCTAGTTATCACATTACAGTCAATTTGATTATTAATTTATCTATTTTTATTTGTCATTTGCATAAAATCTATTGCTTAAATCAGAAGTAGAAGTTGAATGAACAAAACTATAATGTACTCAATTATAAAGTATATCTTTGAACACATTTTTCATTTATAAATCACCCAATTTTAGATTTAAATCGCATTTACACTAAATATAATCTGTATATCAAATTCATTTGTAACTTAAAATGTTTATTATTATTATTAAAATTTAATTTAAAAGAAATTACTAATGAAGTAAATATTATTATTTATAAATATAAATTATTTATATTATGAAAATTAATTATAGAGATATTAATTGAAAGGATGACAATCATTTCAACGGTGTGAATGACCCCAATCCAGTAGAGATGTGCTCATGTAATAAAGGACATCAAAAGATTGAAACATTGATGAGAAATTATTTCTTATTGCTTTTGTGAGTCAAAATCAAATAAAAATAAGATCGCAAAATATTGTCTCTTATTTGACTCCTTTTACAATTGAAATAGAAATATATTTATGATAACCATTTTGCGTTTTTCTTATATGATGGACAGTCAGAACTGAGGGGCTTATTATAACTAGTTTTTAACTTATTTTGAATTTGCGTTAAATTGTAAATAATTAACTATCAATTCTAAAAATATATTATTTGTGTATAGATGTTAATAATAAACGTCTTAACGTTTATTGTAATGTATTTAATTTGTTAACCCTTCTCTTGAAACCCTATTAAACTTGCATAACATGAAAGGTGGCTGGTTTTGGGAGTAAAAATTGAAGCCAACTTCCAGTCAGTGTAAACGCATAACGCATAACACTTTAATACTTCTACACGCATATGAAGTCTACCAAATCCTGATGCGTTGTTTTCTCCTCATACCTCTGACGTGTGCTAACGTCTTATCAAAAGCACTAAAATGTTATACAGTTTTTTGAAATGGACTTTACTTGAAAATTAACAACTCTTTAACCATTCATTTAATTTAATTGTAATTTTATATATACATAGTCAGATACATTTGTGAGGCATTCCTAAAATTATTTAAGGATACAATAATTTACAAAAAAGTTATTAAATGTCAAACTAACTTTGTTACATTTTTCAGCCACCTTTCAATTGAAGAGTTAAAATCGTTTCTTAGTTTTAAGCTTAATAAAAATTTTCTAAAATCTTGATTTGATCGCAGTATCGCCGCTTGTAAGTGACTATAACTTGTTTGATCGCTATATATTGTCATTGATTAGTAAATAATATATTGAAGACCAATAACAGAATAACAATTAAAAACATAAAATAGACGCGATAACATGAAACAATATTTAATTTATTAGATAAATTAGAAATCATATGCATATATGAATTATGCTTAATAGTGAAACGACATCATGAAACACATGAAACTGTACTAACACTATGTAAGTAACTGTAGTACTATTGATGATCACTTCTTCGATGGGTTTTTCTTCCTCTTTGATAGTTATTTTGTCTTTTTCTAGACGTTTTTCAGACATTTGAATTTTCTCAAAGTTATCAATTCTTCGACAACTCTGTCGATCTTAATCTCTTCTGACACATAATATAATAATATATAGTATAGCTTACCATTTAAAGTAACCAATATTTTATTAGTGGTATTAAAAAGTAAAACCATTTAAATATATAAATAAGTTAAATAACTTTAAATAAATCATTACTCATAACAATAAAGATTTTTATTTTATTTGCACGTGAATTATGTCCTTCATTGAAGAACTCAGTTGTAAAAAATTGAAACAAATCGTTTCAATAATTAAAGTATAAGAATTACGGGGTTTTGAGCATCAGATTACAAGTAAATATTAACAAAACCCCATCCTTTATGAAAAATTCAAAAATAATAAATTTAGAAATCGTCCAAATCGTCGAAGTCATCTAAACCGTCATTAAGATCTAATGTTTGAAAGTCGACTCTGTATCGAAGAATGCCTACAAACAAAATATAATCAATTATTTAAATCTTATTTTACTTTATAATATAAAAGTGATTCGAAATTGTTATGGTAACCAATAATAAAAATATTATCAAACGTATCAATAAATGAATACGTTTTGCAAACGTTACAAAAAAATTGCGACTACAATGTGTAATAACAGCAATTAATAGCATACCTCCGATACCACCAAATCCCTTCACGAATTGCGAGCCTTCCTGAGACCTGTCTGTAATAATTTCAAGCGTTGCACCAAATTGTTTATAATTGTTTGCGAGCCATTCTAATAGCGGCATAGATTCGAGTAACTCTAACTCCACGCCACTTTCCTTCTCCACGAAATGCGATTTATCCTTCTCCTGCTCTGGCGTTAAATGAAGAATTTTTTCTTCATTCGTGTTAGCATTCTTAAGCATATATCGCATTATATCGAGATTTTCCCACGCGATTAGAATCTCAACGGAACCCATTTCTAGTGCCTTCAAAGTGTCTTCGACTCCGAAACAGTATTTTCCTGTGTCTTGAGATATTTCGTCAAAATAGCGACCTTTTTTAAAACAATATTTTTAAATCAGTAAAAAATCATGTCTTACAACGCAAAAAAATCAATGTCTATACCGATAAGTTTCTTCTCTTGAATGAACTTAACGTTAGACAAAACTTCGGCCGAAAGTTCGATAGCCTGATTAAAGCCGTTCTCTCCGCCGTACGACACGTCTACTAATTTTAATACCTTCACTTGAAGCCTCTGATTTTGGGCAAATATTGCAAATTATTAAAGGTCTACAACAAGTGAAATGAAGTGTTTGTATTACGGGATCAAACATATCTGATTGGTTGAGCTCAGCCTTGAAGTCTGCAGAACCCGCCAAAATAAGACCAGAAATGTTAGGCTTGTCGTTCGAAATGAACAGTTGTGTCGACACTTCTGCCACTTTCCTAACATAGTTGTGCCTCTTCTCCATCCTTAATCTGGCGAATCGAAGAGCTGATTGACCGCCACGTCCTGATAGAACAACAATGATAGCAACAACTCATCGCTAAAGAGTCGATTCGAGACATACCGTGCTTTTTGGGCAAATCAACTGGAAATTTGTGGAGCACTTCTCGAGTGTTGCCCTGCAATGTGCCGAAGAGGGCTCCGTTGCCGTCCATCACAATGAAGCCGAATTTGTTGTCGTCGGCCAACAGCGCAGATAAGGCCTCGGTATGGAATTTGTTATCACACAAGTAAAGTGATGTATTGATTGGTTTGAAAGGCTCGAAATCTATGTTCACTTTCTTCTCTTTGCCCTCTTCGGTCACGATTGTGCCGCAATAGATCACGAGTCCGTTTGGCGGCACTTTCGTGTACAGTTTCAAGCGATGCTGTACTGATGTGATCGCGCCCAACACCGACAGCCGATTCACGCGACTCTTTATGTTGGACGCGGTGCCGAACTCGTCCGCCAACATCTTCGACACGCGAGATATTTGATCCTTTGGGGGAATTATGAGCGAAATCATTGACGTGCCGTTTCTGCGTAAAGACATTAAGAGATTAACGGTTAGAAAGAGGTTACGTGTGGTTGTGTGGCGTGCAATCAAAGGAGTGGCCACTCATTACCCGCGCGCCGCTTCTAAGCTCTTAATCAATTTTTTAATTTTCCAAATTTCCACATTTCGGTCGGCGTTTGACTCCTCCAGACTATAACCAGTCGAAGCCATTCCTCCACTAATGCTTCGCTTACTATCGCTTCGATCCTATTATTTGTCTTCACTTTAATCGAATCGATATCGAAATGCAATAAAATCTAAATAAAGTACGAAAAGAGTGGTCGAATGGAGTGTCGGGAGGACTGAACGGAGCGAATGTCGAGACGAGTGCGAGTGGTGTGCGATAATCAAACACAATATGGCAGACAATGAATTGGAGCAAACTATGCACTCGAACGCGAGTGTCGAACGTGGGTCGCGGTCAACGGTCAGCGCTTAGTCGGCCAACGGAGCGCTCATTAGAGGCATGGGTTAACTAATTTGAGAGCCGGTGTTTTGAACGCATTTGCAGACTCGATAGGCAGCGATGACTGACTCAATGACGAGCGCATACAACGATACACGCACTCAACACATCAAACATTGCACTTCTATTATGAGACCTCATGTTAGAGACTTGCGTAACACTCAAACAAGCGTAGGCTTGCCAACCGTCCCGATTTTGGTGCCACAGTCCCGATCTTTGACTCCTTGTCCCGACGGCTATTAAATCGGGACAATACAAAGTCCAGTTTTAAAAATCAAAAATAAAAATATTTTTTATGCTAAAAAATATTTTGTCCCGATATGTGCCGATAAAAATCATTTATTTAGAAAAAAGTGCCGAATTATGAAGAATAGAGTTGGCAACCCTATCAAACTCTCAAACGTGTTATTCATGTCTGCATCGCTATCGACATCGACATCGATCTGCACTCTCCTCACTCCACTACGTTCTGCTCTCTCCTTAAAGTTTGCTAACTTTATTGTGACTGTTATTTCAATTTATTTCAATACATTTGTATCATTAATTATTTAATTGTAATTTGTTTATTCGTGTTCGCTTGCGATACGTTTAAAAAGTCATTGTAAAGCGTAAATTTTTATTTATTAATTGTTATATTTAATACTAAAGTGGATTTATAGCGAATGCATTAAACAATTTTCACTCGACATGATTAAGTGAATTATTAATATATCGCTATGTAATGCATCTGTAAATTATAGTTTTGCTATGAAAATCATTATATTTATGTCAGGGTTAATGATGAGTATTAAAAATGTATTATAAAGTGAAAGTTATAAAAAGTTTCGATAAAATACATTTTGACGAGTGATTCATTAATAAAACTTTTCAATTAAATTAAATGTATAGAATCAATAATTCAATATTGATAATAATAACTATACTAAATAATGTTTGCGACATATAATGTTCGGAGAATTATCGTAATTGGTTTTAATCAAACACTCGCTCCGCTCGTGTTTATATACTTAATTTAAGTTTATTAAAACTTTGGTGTAGTTGTGTCCTTATGTAAGCGTCTGTTTCGCGCTTTAAGATTTTTATTTATTTGTTCAAAAGTTATTGATGTAGTTTTTTTTATAAAATTGCTTAAAATATTAAACTATCTCTTTAACAATACATACTGATTACTTGCTATAATACATTTGGCAGCTAATGCTGAATAACTTGTCAAACTTAAATGACATAATAGTAGTGTTGAGCACAGGCTCAGCTCAAGTGGCCTTTACGAGACTGAGGCTCAGGCTCTCAGCCCATTGAGTCTGTGCTCGACAAGCTTGAGCCCAGACTAGCTTACAGATAGGCTCAATGAGGCTAAAATCACTATTTTGCTCATCATTTCTATGATTTAGAGAAATAAATATGTATATATTTTAAGTTTAAATGAAATTTGAGATAAATAAACAAATTAATCGTAATTTATTGAAACGATGCTCTTTAATGATAGAATTTAATTAACACGATATAATGTTTAGTGCAAAGAGCAATAATTTTATTGTTAAATGGGATTAAAAATATTCAGACTCACAGTACTTGCATGAGGTTCAGGCTCAGGGTTTATGAGCCTATGCTCACCATTACATATTAGCCGTGAAAAAAATGTACAAAAGTCTCTATAAAACGGTATAAATTAAATTTACAAAATAGTTTTAAAGTAGAACCAAATCTCATAAATTTGTTATATCAGTTCAAATACGATGTATTGATTTTCTTATATTTTTTATAATTATTTATCATTTATAAATTATGAATATTAACGTTCATTTGGGAGATGAGATAATGCATTATTTTATAAAATTTGAACTTACAAGTGATTAAATATTTTACTTTTTGCTAAATTTTGGTAAATTAAGCAAAGAATTTCTTGTAAAGTCCACTAATTAATGACTATTGGGTTGAGAGAGGGTTAGGGTTGAGAGGGTTTCTTGAACTTAGAGTCACGAAGAAAATGAGGTGTGATTATAGGGATGAGGGGTTCAAAAGGGGATCAAATAATGAAAATACCCTTTTAAGACGGGCTGAAACGCTAGTTTATCATAATTGACTAAATTAAATCAAAACAAAGACACGAATTGAGACGATCGGCACAAACCTCTATCGCAGTGTCGCACAAACGTTGTGTTACGTCTACCTCTCGTCAGTCTATGTGTGCGAACGTAATGCGTATCTCATTATTGTGTAAACAATTTGTTGTTCACGTTTAGTGCCGTTTAATGCGATTTGCGTGCAATTCTGTTGTTTACATCGCGACATAAGTGGTAAACAGAGTTGTTTGTTGTTTGTGTCTGCGATGTCGTACTCTCGCGCCACCAGTTCTCGACTCATATGTCCGTCACATCCGGACGTGAATCTGATCGAAGACTACAGAGCGGGAGACATGATATGTCCCGAATGCGGTCTCGTGGTCGGCGACCGCGTGGTGGACGTGGGCTCGGAGTGGCGGACGTTCAGTAACGAGAAGTCGAACGCGGACCCGTCGCGAGTGGGCGCGAGTGAGAACCCGCTGCTGTCGGGCGGCGACTTGAGTACAATGATTGGCCGCAGCAGTAGTGACGTGGCGTTCGACGAGTCCGGTCAGGCCAAGTACCAGAACCGCAAACACATGTCCAGTTCGGACCGCGCGCTCGTGAACGCGTTCCGCGAGATCAGCAACATGTCGGACCGCATCAATTTGCCGAAGACGATCGTCGACCGCGCGAACCTGCTCTTCAAGCAGGTCCACGACGGCAAGACTCTGAAGGGTCGCAGTAATGACGCGATCGCTTCCGCCTGTCTGTACATCGCGTGCCGACAGGAAGGCGTTCCGCGAACGTTCAAAGAGATTTGCGCCGTTTCGAAGGTGTCGAAGAAGGAAATCGGCCGTTGCTTTAAGCTTATACTCAAAGCGCTCGAAACGAGTGTCGACTTGATTACGACCGGAGATTTCATGTCTCGCTTTTGTTCAAACCTGGGTCTGCCCTCATCGGTGCAGAGAGCGGCCACTTATATCGCGAGAAAGGCGGTCGAGATGGACATCGTTCCGGGTCGCAGTCCCATCTCTGTGGCCGCCGCTGCTATTTATATGGCCTCACAGGCTTCGGAGGAGAAGAAGTCGCAGAAAGACATTGGAGACATCGCTGGTGTGGCCGACGTCACGATTCGCCAGTCGTACAAACTTATGATAGCAAAAGCTGCCGAACTATTTCCATCCGATTTCAAATTTTGCACACCAATTGAACAGTTGCCTCAATCATGATCTCATTTAATCATAATATTGCATACAATGTCTGTATACGAGCAAACATGCAGTCTATTCCATAATTGCTTAATATGTGCTACAAATATATTTATATGAAATGCTTGTAATTATTCATATTAATAGTCAAATTACTAATTCTATGCTTTTCTAAGATGTTTTCAAATTTTATGTATAAAAAATTAAATAAAGTTGTATTACTTTAGCTGTTTGTCAATTGTTTAAATAATGATTATTTTAAAAGCACTCGTCTGGCATTAACTTACATTTTAATTACATCAAAAATTTAGACTGTTTTAATGATTTTCTAGTACTTCTTGAATAAAATTTGAAACAGAATAGTTGTTATTTTAAAAATGAAAATTTAATAATCTTAATTTATCTTAAAATAATTTGTCTAGTTTTGTCTAATATCACTGTCACATATAGTTTTTTACAACTAATTCATGAACATTTGATTGAGCGTACATAATAATGATTTTGTTAATTTAATTTACTCAATACATCTTTATTTAAAGTTTATTGCGATACAAAATTTTCAAAAGAACATAACATAGGAAATTAAAACTAAATTCAAATTAATCAAATCTAATCAAATTAGAGATTTGAAATTAGGCGTGAAATGTTTTTATTCTTTTCTAAATCATGTTAAATTAAAATGTAAAATTTCGATACAGTAAAAATAGACAAAATGGTTAAACACGAGCCCTATTACTAATGCATAAAAATTATATACTTAAAGACATAATAAATTTTATAATAAACAGAAAAATTGAAATAATATATTGTTTGCGTCACATTTTATGGTTACTGAATTTAAATTTAAAAGTCAAAGATTCACAAAAATTGCAACGAATTATAAATAAAGTAAATACAATATAAACGCAATTATAATATTTAAGGCAATTAAAAATCATTGCAAATGTTTTGACTCAAGTATACATAGTAATGAACTTTGCATTATTAACAGTACAAAAATAATTGCAAAATAAGTTGTAAACTGCACTGCATTTAAAATATAATTCACAAAAGTTTGCCAATAACTACAAGAATTTAATATTATGATCAACAGATTATAGTGAAAATTATGAATATTGTAAATGATCAATGAATATTAAAATTCAATATTAAAAACAAAATGCATATACAAATGAAAACGAAATTAATACTAACATTATTTGGAAAAATTAACAGTCAATTATAAACAATTAAATGATTAACATTACAATGAAGTGTACGACTACAACAAAATCACACGATTGTCATTACTTCGGTAATGATCGTTATATTCAACAGGAATTCGTCAAATTATAGTAATGTCTATTATTTATATACAAAGTAACTTATGATAATGAGTCGTATGAATTAATAAATATTGAACGACTGATTAAATATTTACATGAATCAAATCTGTCATCAATTGACAAGAATTGAAACAATTGATATCTTTGGTCAAGAGCTGCATTCAAGTATAGGCCGAATTAGATATGAACTATAAAACAATTAAGCAAAACTTTCTGGTAAGTCATTCAAACTATTGCGAAGATATTGAGCCCTTAATTCAAGTTCGCTCAATTCATAACATTTATTAGCAATATTTCGTTGAAACACTATTTCGTCACGAATTTTGTCGAGAGCGTAATCTTCCTCTTCGTCTGAAGGTGAAGGGGATTCAACAATGGGAACATTCAAATTTAAGTACTCCTATCAAATACAATCACTATGTTATTAAAGTGAAACAACTAAATATTTTTCATACCTGTCCACAATTGATCGACAGAATGTAATCTAATTGCTCGACAATCTGGAAAAAAGTAGGCCTATCGTTGGGCTGAGTTTGCCAGCACTGACGCATCAAAAGATAGATGTTTCGCAAACAATTATTTGGCGCTTCCATTCGATGGCCATTTTCCAATTGCTTAACCAATTCTTGAGGACCAATTCCGGGATAGGGAGTGCTTCCGAGAGTCATGATCTCCCACAACAAAATGCCATAACTCCAGACATCGCTTTGCGAAGTATAAATTTGATTCATCAAAGATTCGATTGCCATCCATTTAATGGGCAGAAGGCCTTCAGTAGTTTTCCTATAATAGTCGCCCTGAATATTGCGGGCTAAGCCAAAGTCTGCGATCTTCATGACGTTGTCCTCTCC
>JAQIYA010001652.1:0-12027 GCA_034699355.1 Microtritia minima
ATAACTTAAAATTAGGACCAACTATTAAGTTATAAATTTATTACAAATGATTTTGTATAATAAATCCAAAATTTTATTAATTTTCGATTTAAAAATTTAAATGATTTATAGATAATAATAATTTTATTTGAAATATTTGTACAAATATCACCGGTATTTCATATTAATTTATAAAATTTCAAAAAACTATTGTGTCTGTATATTAAATAAAGGTGTGTTAATAAAAAAATTGAAACATATAATTATATATTTAGCTGACATTTGTATGTTATTTGAAATAAAATAGCTGACAGCTGACAATGTCTAAAACTCGAGTCCAAAAAGCTGACCATTTGGCAACACTACACACAACACTACACACACTGCCTTTATTACATCGATAGTACAAAATTGTTAAATATATTTTACCTAAAACTGAATTTATGGGATAAAAATAAATTTTTCGAAGAATTTTAAGCTAAAGTTAAAATTGTAGAAATTATGAACTTAGAAACAAATTGAGGTAAGAGTTGTAAGCTCTCACATCATTAATTATTATAATTGAATTTGTTGCGCAACAACAGTAAAAAAAATAAAATTTATTTAAAAGAAAACAAGAATACAATCTGTGATAACATTTAAACAACAAATTAGAAATTGATTTTTATAAAAGAGTAAATTAAGTTAATTTACAAATTAAAACATTAAAACATTAAATTATTTGTTAGATTTGAACTCAATGTGTGTCAATGTATATACAAAAATAAATTTTTAATGTTACTATTATTAGTGATAATGTAATCATAATTAGAAAACAAGAAAATACAACATTTACATAACAAATATGAATTTAAAATTTGAATTATTATTTTAGTAATTATTCGATGAATTTTTGTTTTTCTAATTTTATATGTTTTTCTATATATTATTATTAAATAAAGATGCACTAAAAATTAAGCTCACAGTCAAAGACTCGTCTCGTATGTAACCATTGGTCGGCCTCTCTTCTGCTTAATTATTATGTTTGTGCTAAAGAAAGGTATAATATATAATCTCTAACAAAACCAAAAAATATAAATGAGAGAAACAAGAAAGTGATCACTTTTTTGGTTGCATATAAATAAGTTGGACACGAGCTAAATGAACATTAAGCGAGCATTGTTTGTCGCCCTCACGTCGTCGTCAACAATAACTTACCGCACGCTTGTGTTGGAGCCGTCAATGCAGTTGCACTCCACTGACAATTTCCAGCTCGTGCTCGACTTGAGACGTTCAGAACTGCATTGAGAGTCACTCGCATTGTCAACAGATCCGTGCTATCATAACAAGACAGTTTGAAAAACTATCCAATTTAAAGTATAATCTAATGGCTCATACCCTAGAGGTTCGGTCTTCGTTGAGCTCCTCAAGCATAACGCGCTGCTTATCTTCTGCCGCATTCATCGCCTCTGCCGGCGATGATTCAAATCTAATGCTAGACAATATTTTACAGCCGCCGCTGTCCGGCGAGTGTAACTCCTGCTCCAAAACTGTGGTCGACTTTTTAAGGGCCGGTTCAGTGGTTCTGATAAGTCGTGTGACGAGTTCAGTGCCGAGAGTGTCGTTTTTTGTTTGTTTATCATTGCTAACCATAGCCGAACTGAGATGCGGAACATTCGGTCCGCGTTTGTGGTCCAGCATTGGTTCGATTAGTTTGTCGCCGAAAGAGTCGCCATACGAGTGTCCGTCAGGCGAATAGCGAGATGGCTGTACATCACTCATCAACAGAGGAGACATTCGTGTGGAGCGCCTCTTAGGGAGCGTTTCATCTCCTGGTTCGGGACTCAGTATATCGGGAGTGTCGGCCAAATGGACCACTGGTGTGGACGATGTTGTGGGCGATGTCGTTGGCGCGACGGGTGAGTACGGCTGTCTCGTGATTGGCTGCCGTTCATTAGCGCACAAACTTCTTTTCATTATACCTGCGAATATTATGCGACCATAAAAATGACAACAATTTGAGCTACACTTAAATTGATTCTCGAATAAAAATGTTAATCAATGCTTTTTTGAGTTTAGAATAGTTCGCAAACGAATTGCAAGTTTGAAATAACGGCAAACAAATAGGTAATAATAAAATCTTCATAATATTTGCCTGATTGTTGTCCGCCAATCGATGCCATTTGAGCGCTCGCTTCGCACGCGAACGCCTGCTCGTCCGACGAGTCCGCTGTCGCCGCCGACGCCGAATATTTTCTCGCTGCTCGTGATTTGGTTTTCACTTTAGACTCGTCTCCAATGTTTTCGATAAGCGTTTCGGTGCTCATCGAAACAGACTTAGGATACTGTGCTCTCCCTTAACAAAACAATAAGTCGTTTGAGTGCAAACAACTATACATGTTTAATACCTTCTTCATTCTTAAACGCATCGCTTGTCATTTCGTTGCAAACAGTTGAGCTGCCCGTCTCTCGCCACTCATCACTCGTGCTTTCTTTAGTTAGGAAAGGATCGGGCGGTGAGATGAGCAACACATTCAGTGGATCTTCAATTCGTCTCATATTATCGGTATTGTTAACAGAAGCGCAGCTCTTAAGGTGCAGATCGGGACTACTTTTGGAGGCAAGCGATGGAGAGGTGCTGTGATAACGAGTGGAGGACATGTCGAAGTCGACGGCCGACGCCGGTCTGGTGTCCGGTCTGGTGGAGACGTTGCTGAGCGGCGTCACATCGATTTCGGAGCGCGCCTTTCGAATGGGACGCGTCGGACCGGTCGGAGCGGTGGGCACGTGTCTGCTTGTGGTGACGCGAGTGCTGCGCGACAGTCGGCCGTCGTCGTCCAGTTTGGTGGATGAGCTCACTTCGCTGCGCTCCTTCTGCCGACTGCGAGTCACTTCCACTATGATTTTCGATTCACTGCGCAAATCTTTAGCCGTCTCTGTCTGTCTGTCTGTCTGTCGCGCCTCTTCAGCGCCAACGCTCGCCATATTCAACTGCTCACCACTCGTCTGGGTTTCGGCTGTTTTCGTGTAAATTTGAGGGTAAATGATTGGTGCGAACATACCCTCATCTGGCGGTCGGCGTGCTCTGCGCGGCGATTCCTTTTCGATAAACTATGCCAAATATTTATAATTTTTAATTTGTGCCCATTTTTAATAACATAAGAGTTGGATTACGATAGACTAACTCGTTTGGCGCATAGAGAGAGTGTGCGCTTGAAATGTCACTCTAATTGGCATCTAATAATGCCATCATTTCATGACATTTAAAATTATAATTCATTCTTATCTTATTCTATCTCTTTCTATAATCAATCAATATTTGCGAAAAGTTGTGGTTTAAAATTTTAATTCATAACTAATGTTAATTTGATTGTAAAAATGCAGATAATTGACTGAATAGTCTTGAAAATAGTATAACAAAAGAGCATATTATAACAGTAAATTCATTGCCACTATAATAGAGCCATTATTTATGACTTTTACTGAAATTTGAATTTCAGATTATTTAAATTAATTCAAAACAAGTTTTACAAAAGTTAATTTCAAAATTTCAAATCATCGTTAGAAATGTTTAATACTCTCTACAAACTGCAAAATTCTCCAACAATACCTTTTGAGCAAAAAAAGCTTTCCATACTCTCGAAGACTTAATGGATAATCAAATATTTGCAACACTTATCTTATTTGATAAACTAATTTCTTACATATCGTTAATACCTTATGGTCGCCGAATTTCGTTCTGATATCGGGTGACTCTCGAAGAGCCGAATCGCGTTCAAACTTTTCCAATTGTTTTTCAAGACGTCGATAACGTCGTCGAACGGCGGCGTACGGATCGCCGGCATAGCCGTCACCGTTTTGAGGCCAACTATAGCGCAATTGTGACGGCAATGGTCTCGCGTTTCCGTTTGACTCGTATAGCTCTCTATAAGTTTGTATAGGCGTCGCGCGATAAACACCGGTAGCAGTGTTTTCACGGCCGCTGCGCTCCGATTCGGACGAACCGCTGGACGACAACTGTTCGATTAGCGGTTCCGGCGTTTCGGCTCGTGTTTCGATTGGCGGCCGCGATACATGTTTGCTGAGGCGAGTCTCGGTTTGAGTGTTGGCGTCGCGAGTCTGCACGCGATCCGCGTTTGTCACGTCCAGATCATCAACAGATCCATGCTATACGTCGAAAATGGCAAACGTCAACATCAGAATCACATAATCATCACAATCAAGCAAAAGTGCATGCCTTAGACGTTCCGTCGTCGTTGATCTCCCGAATGTAAACGCTCTCATCGTTCTCTCTGCGGACCGTCGGCAACGATTCAAACGTGATTCGCGATGTGATTCGACACCCTCTACCGGACACACCCCTGTCTGGTGAGAGCAACTCCTGTTCGTAAACTGTAGTCGACCTGTTAAGTGCTGGATCAGTGGTGCGAATCATTCTGCTAATCAATTCGGTGTCACCACTGCGGTCACCATTCTTGACACCATTGGCTGCAATAATTCGTTTTTCCCGCTTCGGTTCGCCACTTATCGCTGATTTGGAGCGCTGAACGGGCTGTTCAGCGGAGACAGCGTTTGTGGCGATTGGTTTGTCTCGATAGGAGTCTCCGTCTGGCGAATAGCGAGATGGCTCAGCATCTCGTGCCAGAGAAGACGAATGGCGCTCTTTGGCTGACGACCGACTCGAGTGTCGTTCGGGCAACTGTCGAGACACTGGTTCAGCACTGAGAGTGTCGGGCGTGTCGACGAGCTGTATGATCGGTGTTGCGGACGGGTATGGCGTACTACTTTGCACTGCCATCGCTGGTCGTCTGTCGGCCACATCGGCGGCCGTATCGGTGCCGTCATAGCGGTCTCGTTCGATAAACTGAGTAACAATATTCTAGTTTAACACTATAATCTTAGGTGACCTGAACTCACGGTTTGGCCGCGAGTCTCTCGTAATAAGCATTACAGTTACTCCCGTCTCCCGCCAACACTTATACCTTGACAATATAAGCTCCCGATTTATTAAAATGTTATCCGTGTTATAAAAATTATAATTATTTTGTCAAACATATATTATAATATTGAATTACAAACAGATTAGTTTTATTATAAGAACTTTACTCTTAAATTCTATAAATCTTCTTTTCTTGATTTAGTTTTGAATTAGATTAAGATTTGACTTATGAAGATATTTCAATAATTTTTAATTTATTAAATATTGAATTAGTTATAAATTCATTATAAAGCATTGCAATTTTATTTTAGCCGAGTTTTTCTCTTGTAATAAAATTTTCTTATTAGTAAAAAGGAAAGGCTTAAAATTTTCATTAAAAATGCAAACAAAAATATTAAATATTTGTAACCAAATATCGAGACTACTTTATGAATAGATAGACAATTCGATCCTTTTTGTCAAAGATCCACAATTGAATAAAAACTCGGCTTAAATAAAATTGCGATGCTTTACATTATTATCCTCATATCATATGATACATGCTTTATTAGAATTGCCAGATTTATTTTAAACAAATCTGGACATTTATTTTAAGATTTATTATAAAACTGGACAAAAACTAGACATCATTTTCAATGTTTAACCAGAATTCATTTTCATGCCTTCTCAATATAAATTAAATAAATTATGATTTAATAATTCAAACTTGTCTTTAATGTCTAAATTCTCACTAAATTACTAAATAAGGTTAATGGTTAACTCAAACTAAAACTATAAACAATTAAATTAATCGTTATGTTAATCTATCTATTATGGTATTTATTTATTGTAGTAAACAAACTGTTTGCTAACCTCATAGCCTTTCGATCGCATTTCTGCACCAAAACTCGAGCGTTTAATGTTTTTCATTTTCTCATCGATTCCGCGTTTATGTTTGACGCCATAGTTGTCATCGTCAAGATAGCGGTCACTGTTTCGAGTTAATCGATTCGAATATATTGATGGCGAGCCTATGAAAATGTTTCGTTTAAGAGTTGGCGACTTCTCGTACAGGTATTTATCCGAATATATATCAGCGGCCACTTCGTCGAAGTTATTGTCCGCTTCGGACGAACAGCTCGACGAAAACTCAATTAATGGATCAGATTTTCTCGAAACATGTTTGAGAAAGCGATTATCAGTTTGAGTGTGCGAATCCATTGTGTTCGGTGTCCACGGCTTTGTAACCAAATTATCGTTTTCATCCAAAGTGTTGCGATACTGAGAGAGTAGTCGTCGCTCGTCGAGCAGTTTACCAGTTATTGGGTGAAAGCCTTTGGGATATTTGTTTGGCGAACCCAAATATGAAGCCACTTCTAACGGAAAAGACATATTCGCCTCACACGCCACGTCCTTTCGAGTCCATCTAAAGTCTTACGTAACGCAAATATTTGAAACGGTTTTACACTTTAATTCAACAAACTTTAAATATGCATAGAATATTAATATTTTGTTCAAATAACGACATCATAAAAAATCAGCTTTAAATCAAATCGATAATCAATGTTTTCAATTATATTTTTTGTTAATATTAAACTGCAAATATATTTATAAATATAGATTATGTATTTATACTATTGAAGTGATAGAAGAGCGCAATTGTGAATGTGTTGAACTACTATAACTATTCAAACTCTCATATATTCCGCAATGCATAAACACGTTATCAACGCTTTCAAAAGCCTTTTACGTCAAAATACTATTACAGAACCATAAAGATGACTATTAAGAAATAAGACAATCTTTTGCACTGAAATAAACCGTAATTTGTTTGTCACATCTTATTTATAACTATAGAAGACCTATTGACCAATTGATAAAATATATAACTGAAGCGCACCACACCATAGATAATGAGATTTGAGCGAAACTGTTCTTTTCTGAAACTATTCATTTTTGCTTTGCTTGTGGAGTATAAATCAAACTTAATTCATGTTCATATAACATCTGTACTTACATATTATGCATATAATCATAATTATTATAATCACGCATACGGTATACATATATGTATATTGAATAATATTTACGTTCAAAAAATATTTTTTTTTATTTCGATAATTAAATAGATTTTTTAAAAAATTCTAAATATTTGAAAATTGTTAGCAATATTTTTATTTTCACAGTTAAGCACAGCACAAATAGTTGTTAAATGGAAAGCTTCACACTATAAACACAATAACACAAATTATCTGTGTTTGAATGACAATAAAACAGTGCAGAGCTTTAATAAGATAAGCATTAAGCGATAAAAGTAAAAAATCAAATAAAATGATAAAACTAGTGTTATGTTGGTGTAGTGTTTGTACCACTTCTCCTTAAAACAGAAAATTTTAATTATGGATAATCCAATATTTCATTTATATTATTTTAGAATAATTTTCTCATAACTTAATCTAGTGTTTCAAATAGACTATGAGACTCTTAGATTGCCATTATCTCGAGTCTTAAAGAGTCTCTGAAGTTAAAGTCTGGGCCTGAAGTCCGGCTCCATAAATATTTAAACGTTATAAATTTTAAAATTAAATTTACATAATTAATAAATAATTAATAACGAAACAGCAATTTCATGAGGAAAAGAATATCTAAATAAGAAAATAAATTGTATTAATTTCAGCCACAAATATATCATCACAAAGAATATTTAATTGTGCGACAATGGCAGTGACCAATCAATAATCGAGATAAGGTGAACAACATATTACTTTGAGCTCAATTTGATTCAATATTTACGTATTGTAATTAATTTCAAAATTGATTATAAATCTTCTAATTTACTTCTTTAATATGCTTACAGATTTTAATAGGCTTTTATTTTGCTGTCTTTTTGTATAAATAGAATGACCAAATGTCCTAATTTTTAAGGAATTCTCCCAATTTTTAACTCTCTGTACCGATAAGTATTAAGCGCATGAGGGCTATATAAAGTCCAGATAAAAAGTCAAAAATACTAATAAAGTAAAGCTAAACTTTGATAAAACTAGATTAAATGGATAAAAGTAAATTCGAGTGTCTCGACATAATTCTCCATATTTTCGACTTTTTTGATCGATTGTCCATTATTTTGTAAATTTCATTTGTTTGGTCAATCTATGCACAAACTAAAAGCGTGCGCGTGTTTCATCTCTAGCTTATAGTATTACGTAAGTCTGCCTATTTTTTATCATTTAATTTATATATTACGCGACTTATCATTCCTAAAGAATGTGTTGTTTTCTATATACAGAACATAAAAAATCTATATAAAACTAGTTAAAACAAATAAATTCTTTGCGATAAGAAACTATTTTTTTATACGAATATAAAATTCTTCGCGAACGGTCACGAAATTTTTTGCTCAAAAATGTTAGTTTTAATTATTATAAAATAAAGAAGTTTTAACTTTAATAAAACAATGGCAATAAAATTTCGATATATTAAATATGGCATCGCATTGAGTGCATAGAAATGGTAACGGCATTCGCTAATAGATTCACTGTTTCGTCACACATATAGCTAAACACCTGCCGTTTGAGTTGAATTCGCTTTCAACTGGCGATTCGTATCCGTAAATACAATATTACAATAAACTGTTCATAGAATGATTGTAGAGTGAGCTCAAGCGTATCGTGAATGCAGTGCACCACAAGAATGAAAGGTGCGGTATAACGATATTCAAATGCATTTTCATGATATGCGCTTAATATGTAACTCTTACGGATCGACTCACGACTCGGTGTTTGGCCGCAGGGCTAATGAAAAGTGCACTCAAATCTATTTGACGCGATCGCATAAACAAAAATCACTTCAAGCATATTTCGCAAGTTTTAATATGATATATTAAAACCATTAGCCATTAAAGCCATTAATCGACAATCAAGTTCGCTACTTATTTAAGCAATTAAGTAGCGATCTTTGCAATTGTTTTATAAATTATTAGTAAGAGATGTTGAAGTGCAAGTTAGGCTCGAATAAAATCATTATAATATTTGCCTGATTTGTATGGAGGGAGCGATCCGTTCGGCAATCGGTTGTCCGCAGACGAATCAGTTGGCCGTTCGTCCGCGTATTCTCTCTTCGCTCGTGATTTGGTCTTTAGTTTTGACTCTCTTCCCATGTTTTCAATCATGGTTTCGGTGGTCATCACCAACGACTTCGGTTTCTGAGCTCTCCCTTCAAAATAATTGATTTGAATCGACAATAATAAAAATTGCGACCAAACGGTGCATACCTTCGTCGTCCTTAAAGGCGTCGCTATTCATTTGATTACTGATTGTAGAGCTGGACGTCTGTCGCCAGCGAGCGCTTTCACCGCTCATCGGCAACAGGTGTCGGCTATTGTTGGACTGAAAAGAGTCGGGCGGCGCGATCAGCATCATATGAAGCGGATCCTCAATGTTGACGCGACCGACATTTGGCACATCGATCTCGTGAGCAGAAGCGCAGCTCTTAAGGTGCAGATCGGGACTACTTTTGGAGGCAAGCGATGGAGAGGTGCTGTGATAACGAGTGGAGGACATGTCGAAGTCGACGGCCGACGCCGGTCTGGTGTCCGGTCTGGTGGAGACGTTGCTGAGCGGCGTCACATCGATTTCGGAGCGCGCCTTTCGAATGGGACGCGTCGGACCGGTCGGAGCGGTGGGCACGTGTCTGCTTGTGGTGACGCGAGTGCTGCGCGACAGTCGGCCGTCGTCGTCCAGTTTGGTGGATGAGCTCACTTCGCTGCGCTCCTTCTGCCGACTGCGAGTCACTTCCACTATGATTTTCGATTCACTGCGCAAATCTTTAGCCGTCTCTGTCTGTCTGTCTGTCTGTCGCGCCTCTTCAGCGCCAACGCTCGCCATATTCAACTGCTCACCACTCGTCTGGGTTTCAATTGATTTTGTTGATACCGAGGGAGGAATGTCTGAGCCGATTGTCGACGATTCTGACCTTTTGTGAGCGCCATAATTCAATTCTCTTTCAAAAAACTGCGCGTTATATAACGAAACATTGCAATATAGAGTCCATAGACATAATTAATGCATGCTTTAATATGCAATAATGCATTACCTGATCGGAGCCATACGTGGATCTACTTTCGGGCGTACTTTCGGTAAACGTTTGACGCTTAAAGTTCTCCAATTGAGAGTGCAATACATTAGCGCTTCGATGCCTTCGTCTCGACAAGCGATGCGCTAATTTGGACGGAGAGCTGACGCTTCGCGCGTTTCGCCTCTCTATCGACTGTCCGTCGTGTGCGTATCGCTCGTCTATTTGCGGATGACTACCAGTTTTGATTTGAACGCTTTCGGGAAAACGTCTGTACGGGAATTGCTGGACGAACGGCTGCGACGCTCTGCCGAAGCAGTCGGTCTGCGTGTGTGCGTCGCGCGCACTCATTGCTGCCGATTCGCTATCGGTTCGACTCTCTCTAGCCGTCAACGGACGCGAGTGCTTCTCATGGACGGCCACGATTGGCCGCTTTTCGGCTGATTCGAGCTGCGATGCGAACTGGACTGCGCACAGATTGGCCTCACAGGCGACGTCCCTCTTCCCACACCTAAAGTCTTAGGCGAACGAGAAAAGCAACAGTCATTATGACATGACGTTTTCAGCATTAACCACATCGTTAAATGTGACGCCACTTTCTAATTAGCAGTTTATCGCGACAGTGAATCAAATCATCAAATATGAGAACATATCTATTGTGTATTAATTGTTAAGATTTTGTAAAACACTTTGTCGGCGATAAATAGAGGAGCGATAAGAAGCGAACTACAAATAAAGCCCTTCAAGACCTTTCACGTGAAAATGTCAATACTAGTCAATACTAGTACAGCGCTGTAACAGTCGACTGATTCAAAATAAAACAACACTTTTGCATAACACAGCACAAGGTCTATATAGGTCTTTGTGTGGATTGCCATTCATAACAAACTCTAACTCTAATATAATGACACGATTCTGGTATTCAAACTTCTCATTATTTGTTGATATTGTTAATAGTAAGTAATATCATTTAAGATGACGAACAACAACTTACGTACAGAACAACATATTAGAGTTTTGAAACTAAGATAATCTCAACTGAAAGTAATTAAACAATAAAGCAATACTCGTTTCATTTCAATACTTATTCTATACATTCTGTGCTCATATAATAAAATTATTTACGAAAACAGTTCTTAATGATAAATAAAAGTAGATATGATGGGGAAGAGTCACGCAATAGCTTTTAACTATTTGTCTGTCAAATAGAATAACTTTTGTTTGGAAACAACTTATTAATATAAATATTTAGACTTTTTTATTGCAAACATGAAATAATTCAAATTCTATGAATTTGATGTGAGATGAAATTATATATTTTACAATAAGTCATTGTAAATAAAAATGTTATCGAAACAAATGAAGAACAAAGTAAAAACCTTTAATTTAAATAAAACTAGTTATATAAATGTAAATTTCTAAAAGTGATTTTGATTTATTAAAATTGTTAAATATGACTTTTTAATATTTTAGCCACAATTGCATTTAATTTGCTGGAGAGGGGGTCAACACCTTAAATATATAATGGAACAGATGTGACATTTAATGTAAGGGAGAATTTTTTTTAACTCTGTCTGTAAGCGCTTCGTTTCGCGCTTTAATTTTTTCAGTTTTGAAAAGTATTTTTATAGAATTTTTTAAAAAATATTATTAGACTATCTCTTTAACAATTAAATTAAAAATAAATTGTTTGATTACCTTTAAAATACTGAGAGAGACATAAAGCGTTTACTTTAGCTAATAATAATGTATAGTCAAAACAAATCCTGTTTATGACACATAGTAAAAATAACATACAGTATATCACAATAAATGTTGGGCACATGTTATACTTGTCAAATGTTTAATAAACTAAATATTATGAAAATTAGCAATTAATTATTAATTGCAAACAACATAGTAAAGTGTTGGTCATTAGAAAATCATTTGATAGCATACTCTTGATGGCAGTCTGTAGCACACGCTTTATGCCTCTCGCGGACGCATAGCTGCGAACTACTGCTTCATCACTGAATTGCGATCTCATGGCTAAGCAAACAAAACACCTGCCGTTTTAGTTTGCCTTTGTTTTCGTTTTGTTT
>JAQIYA010001653.1:0-12017 GCA_034699355.1 Microtritia minima
CAGGCAGACAGACATGTCAAATCCAAAGCTCGCTTTTCAAAACTTGTCAAAACCAGCTAAAAATTTTCCAATACAATATGTTGTTCGAGGAAAAAATAATGTTTGTAAACCATAAGTTAAATTCTGAACAATGAATGCGGAAGATCACAGAATTGAATTGTTTCAAAAAATCCATTAACGTGCAATCATAATATTAGTAATTTATTGTTTTGACTTACATTGATATAGCAATATAGTGGCCATACATTACACATGTATAACCAGAGACCGGAAAAGGGTTATACCCGGATTTTGCCCTTTTTACCCCTTTTTGAGCATTTTACCCGAATTTACCCGATTAAGAAAAATATTAGTGTGTTTGCTAAATGGATTTTAAATCTTTGATTTACTTAACTTTGTGTGCGATTTAAAGACCAAATTATATATTAGTCGACCTCATTTAACTAAATTTATTAATGATAGTCAGGTTAAACTTTTCTTAGAAAATAAAGCCTTTCATTAAAGAGAAAAATGTTTGATCTGATATTTATTCTAAATTATTTATTAACTACAGAATCAAACGATTTCATCTACTAATGGAAAAAAGACCACTTCGGTAATGATTGAAAATCTGTCCGCGAATGCAATTACAGATACGGTAATTGAAGTGTAATGGCATTGAGTTTCGATCATTATTTTCAAGTTTCTTAAAAATAATTAGGAATTAACTTGAAATTAGTTTAGGAATTAGTCAAACACTTAAACTTTATTTTACAGCTAAATTTGATATATTATTATACTTATGATTGCTTAATAATTTTTCATTAAACAAACTTTGTTTAACAAATTTTCCCTAATATTTGAAAAATATTTTTTATAGTTATTTCAATATTGATGTTACCATGAATTCACAAATATAAATATGATGGTTAACAATCCTAAATAGTTTATCACAAATTAATTTTTGGTTCAGTTTCAAATATGATAGTATAAAATACTCTGCTTTTATATTTGAGGACCAAAATTTGTAAAAGAATATTTCTAACAATAATCATAATTTTGGAAACAAAGCCTTACATGAATAAACCTGAATGCGTGTTATATTAATCGCTCATTAATTTGAAAATGTTTGTCAATCATTTGAATTGATTTGCTTATTTCACCTCAATGGCATTTACGTGTCTCCCATCTAAAAATACATCACAGCATACATTCACACTCTCATACAATCATACAATCGTCACAATCGCTACACTATTAACCCAAAATCAAAGATTTATCAAATGAATAATGAGTTCCTATAGAGATCAGTGATCACTCTTTATTTAAATGAAATTATTTTTATGACGTCTCCTACTTTTAGTATTATATTTTAACATATTTCTTAAATTCATATTACACTTTGTATTCAAATTATTTTATCAGTTTTAGTCGACATTTCAATGAATTCAAAAATAGAAATTATAAATTGAGTGAACATTAAATATAATAATAAAAGTTGAAAGCAATGCTAAGTAACAGAAAGTAGATTACAATTAGCAGACATATTAGTGTACGTCAGTTGAAATCATTACACGATAACTACATATTGGCATAATTACTATTATTCAGTGCTGTTTAAGATGGTTAGCATGATTTTAGTTAGCTATTCATATAATGGCAATTATTTGCACAAGTGATCAAAAGCGAGATGACGTCAGGCGAGCGCATAACGCGCTTATATAACGCTTACATAACAGCGTTAATCTAATTGATATATCGAATGAGCCATCGATTGAGTACGCCTGCGCTAAATAGCAGTTTGCAATTTGCTTTCGACTCTATTTAACAGCACTCGATTTAAAACATCTAAGTTTGGCTTTAAGTCGCGTTGCATTGATTATGATTATGATCGACTAATTCTGTCAGTCTGTCAGCTCATGCCTCACTCAAACACTCAACCATTGCATACATTCAAACACATTCAATACACTCAAATGCATTGTTGTATAGCATGCCTGCAATGGGTTATCACTTCCATCAATGGCGGGAATCATCTATGAGTGAAACTCACATCTCTATATATTTCTATATATACATTGTAAGACATTGTCTTACTTCTAACAAATAACATCAGCTCTTCATTAATGATTAGTCATAATTAATTGAGAATAATTAGTAAAAGCTGTGTAATGATCGTATGGACAGAGACGTGAGAGAGGGATGAAAGGGAAGAGATTGAGATGAGATGTGCTGATGAGTGTATTTCATTTCATTTCATGCCATTTGGCGCACTCTTAGCGCACTCTCATCTCTTTGTCTCGATTTAGACTGATCTGAATATGATTTGCTTATTTAGAGCTTAGCCTGCATTTAGAGAAATGCTCACACTTTTCAATCATTTCAATTGAAACGCATAAACATTTAATAATATCTATAGCATAGAAAGGAGTGATGAAGAGAACGGTTAGACTATAAGGACTGTAAGCATGTATAGCACTGTACGCAACAAATAATGCGAGACTGAGTGTGAGTTAATTGTGATTTAAGGGCGAACGCGAGTGTGATCACAATCGATACGACCATAGCGTCCACACCATAGACCATACCATAGACCAGCACAGACTAGCATTAGACAGCAATGACAGCATTGACGAGGCCTGATGTTTGCAATTGTGTACAATTGAGTACAGATGTGCGTAACATGTTTAGGATAACGTTGATATGGTTTGGTTGGCAAATATAGTAATCTGCAATTCAAACTACAATCGCGTTGAATGCGTTGAATCGGCTCAGCATTGCTGTTATGTGGGGTGGAGTGGAGTGAACACTAAACACACTCACTAAACATAGTCAAACCTATTGAACGCACTAAACAACGCTAAACACAAACTACAGTACGAGCCATACACTAACATATCGTGCATTAGAATCGCGGACTGGTTTGATGTTAACATAACTAACAGCGCTTTGATTACTACTGAATTGAGGGCGCGGTCTATTCGACTCCATTTAATTGCGTTTAACTCGCACTCAACGGCAAACAACGCCATAATCACAATTAACAGGTATCGATAATTAGCCACTATTTCTATTTATTGTGTTTATCGCTATATAACGCATTGATATCAGTTTGTTATAAACAATTAGTATTGATTGTAATGCATTGTAATGGCATGTAATGGTATATAATGGCAGCCAAACATCTCTTTGTCTGTGAGGGTGTGGCTAATTGTGACTGATTGTGACTAATCGTGTCATTGCTGGCCATTTGTGTACTGCTGTCCACTCTCACCACTCTCTTAATTGTATTCACAATCGATTTCAAACGATTAGCATTTCTCTCGTGTGGTGAGCTTCGCATTCGGTGCTCACTTGAGTCGCGAAACGCTTGTTTCATGTGTTTTGTCCGCAATTGTGTTAACAGTTAAGCGTTGCTCATAATTCACATTCACTTCTTCTCACTTCTTAGTGTGATTGCGTCGAATGACAACTAAGTAAATGTGAGCCAATCTAACATTTCATAACAATGTGCTTATTATATGCGCCAATATTATGGTGAACTGCATGTATAGCTATGAGAGCGGTATTGATTTGATCGGTAATTAACGATTGCGTTCATTGATTGCTAGAGTTGTTAGAAGAGTATGTCATCACAACACCATCAGTCATACATAACAACATATCAAATGCATCCACAAATCAGACCTGTGATAGAGAGAGGCGCGAGTTGGAGCTATAATGAGACGCGAATCTTATTGTCTCTTTGGGGTCAAGACATGGTTCAGAGGCAGTTAACTAATTCCAAACGCACTCGACATGTGTGGGAGAAAATTGCGGAACGCATTCGAGAGCATGGCTTCGACAGGACTGCCGGTAATTCGCTTTTGAGCGCTATTTTCAAATGATTTTGTTGAACCGATTCATCGCTATTTTGCAGATCAAGTGCGAACGCGTGTGTTTAATATGATAGCAGAATACCGACGAATTCTTAAAAACCCGACTCCAGAGCGCAAAAAGAAATGCATTTTCTTTGACGCTCTCCATAAGATATATCAGGCGAAAGACAGTAACGCTATTAAAATGGCTCTCAATAATTATGAGGAAGAGTATAATTTCGAGCCAATCGAGTTCAACAATACTGACGAGAATATGGACGGAACGATGGATAACAACGATGGCGACAATAGCGGTACAGACGGCGAAGATAAAAGTGAAATCTTCGCGTACTCTCTCTCCCCGAGCGCTACTTTAAACAACAACAACGCCGTCACAACCAATGGAAGCAATGCTATGGACATGCATAGCAATAATGGTATTAATTCTTATTTAATTTTTTAAATCTCTTATATTTAATTAGTTATTAAATTTAATGTTTACCAATTATTGTTTGTTGCTTATGATTTTCTATTTTTTCTTTTTTGATGGTTCAGAAGATTCAGTTGACGGTCCAATCAATATTCCCAATGACGGTATGCCATTAATAGATACATTTATTTTCTTATTTTATTAACTTAAACTTTTGCGACATATCTTTTTTTAATAAGAATTTATTGGATAATATAAAATAATTCGTAATTAATGAGTAAGATATAAAAGTAACATTCAATGCGAAACATTAATATGGAAATGTATTTGATTGCGTACGCTCTAGACTTGCCATCGATGGCACCGCCGCCATCCAAACGCTGTCGTGTCGACGCATCAATCGGACAGTCGTCCCAATTTCATAACATAAATTCAGTTTTTGAAAACTCTTCATCCGCTTTGCTTATTGACCGAATGTTTGCTCATCTTTCCAAAGAAACTGAAGTGATGCGAGAATGGGTGAACTTAGAGCGCGAGAGATTATCACAAGAAGTTTCTCGTAGGAAAGAAGAAACCGAAAGAGACGAAAGACGGGAAAAAGCTTTTCTTCAAGTATTAATGAAAATGCAAGAACAGATGTTCACATTTTTATCTAAGCAAAATCTAAATTCGACGCCACCGCAGTCGTTATCACCACCACCTCCACCACCACCTCAACCATTGGATCAGCAAAAAGAGTAACGTGAATCAGTCAGCTATTGACTAATCAATCAACAATTCCGACTATAGTTTAGTATTATGTCCGTAGGAACAAATATAATGATACTTCCTATTGTGTAGCATTTATTGTCCGATTATAAATCACAAAAATGATAAGAATGTTACATAATATTACGAATAATAATGATTCAAATATTTTAGTGGTTCACGTCAATTAGTAAATGGTATTTATTGCCACCAATTAATAATTCTCCTGTTGAGGATGAGATTTTCTACTTTAGCATACAAACTACTCAATAATTGATCTTTTGGACAAGTGATCTGCTGGACAGTATGTTTTAAAATGCTCTGCGCTAATCCTATTTTAGGTACAGTTTTGATACCCAAATCATTACATTGTATATAAATGAGTATCAATGCTGTTGTCTTAAATTTGATTTGTTGTCTAGTCTTAGACATAATCAAAGCCACTTAATTTAGTAATGAGAACCAGCAAATCATTTGCTATTTGTTCAATAAACATGTTTATGTATCAATCATTGCCGATTCATCTCCCTATATATTATAAATATAAGTCTTATATATGATTTATATATAGCTTATATGATGCATACTTTTTTTTGATTAACTTATTACGAAATTAAAATACTGAACTGTAATTTATATAAAACCTCAATTCATTATATTGATTAATAACTTATGACATTGTATTTGTGTTTTCTAACTTATTAGACTTATTTTTTGTGAAAGTGCGGACATGTATGTGATGATCAATAAAATAAATTCAGTGAAATACTGATAATTTAAATAATATTTTATTCAACTAATATTTATTACAAACTAATCTAGTATTGCATGAAAATACTTTTATTACTTTATTTACTATTTACAGAAGACTAATCTAATAAAATCCTGGACATGTGTGATGTATTATACATTTCCTGCACATTTTCTTAACATATCTGCACGTTTCTATATTTAGTTGATCACAATTGGTAATGTTGAGATGAATAAGTCCGCGACAGTAATAGGCGAGTAACATAATTCCTGCGTCTGTTATTTTTTGGCATTCCTTTACGGAAAGTTTACGTAAATTTGAGCAATTTTCACTTAAAACGGTTAAACCTAGCAATTTAAAAATAAATATAAGACACTTCATTATGGATTGTCTAATCAGTCATACCATGATCCGAGATATTGCATTTCCCCAAATCTAGTGATTTCAATCGAGTGCCGCAACTTCTCGCTAATTCCATGATTGCTGTAATAAATTCAATTAACGGATTAATAACATTAAAAGCAATAATTTTCGAAATCATACCTCCATCTGAAATGGCTTCACAACCTCTAACATTAAGATAACGCAATTTATTACAGAATCTGGCGATTTGTATGATTCCGGCGTCACTAATAAGATCACAGTTGGCTAAACTTAAATATTTCAAATTCGAACTTAATTCTAAGCTCAACTCATAGCAAACTAAATTAGTCAACTGTGGACAATAGCTAACTGACAGTTCTTTAAGAGTTGGACAATATGTTGCCACACATTTTATTGATTGATCCGTAAGTAAAGCGCATCGTCTTAAATACAAATGAATTAATTTTTGACCATAAAATTTGAGAAAATTTTTGAGCGCATAGTCATCTAATTGATGGCAATCACTTAAATCCAAATACCGAATCTTTGAACAATGATCGGCCTGTTGTATAGTGTTTAACGCTATGTTAACACAACCTATTCAAATATTACTCTCATTAAATTCAATTTCAATTTTTATAAGTTATACTTTCGACTTACCTGTAATATCTAACTTTTCGAGATTATTGCATTTTAAAAGAATTTTATTTACACCTGTAAAACAAAAATTACAATTAAAGTTTTTTTAAAAAAAAATTATACCATTTCTTAATTATTTTTAAAAATTGTTTTTGAAAATTTTGAAAATTTATTAAAACAAAATTGTTATATAAATAACGTTTTAAAAATTCAATAAATTATATATTAATACGTTAAGCCAATAAATAGAAAATTCAGTTAAGTTAAGTTAAAAATAACTAAAAGTTTAAGTATAGTAAAAATAAAAAAGTTGAAACATAAAATTATATTTTTAGTTTAACTATAATAATTATACTAATAGTATTTTAAGTAATTATCCAATCTCTACATTTATAGATTAATATTGATTAAAAATAATTATCTAGACATACAGAAATTTATAAAATTGACAATGAATTATATTTGTGCCAAATATATATAAAAAATATCTTACAATTAGAAAATATTTTTACCATTTTTAAACTATTTTTAACCACTTCTTCATAACTAGCATAAATGCCAAAATGCTAAGTTTCAATAAATTATTTTACACATTGTTAGTATAATTTCTTGGACAGTATTAGTTGTAAAGCGACAAAACAGATGCAGTTCTGCATACTTTTGAACTACTTGTCTCTCACTCCTCAAACATTGTCCGAAACTACTGCCCAAAATAAGAGCAATAAAACAATTTAAAGTTCAGCGGACTTTAAATTCAAAGTCTGAAAGTCCACAGATCAGTGTGTGTACTGGTCAAGTAAATGAGTAAACTTTTCCGAAACGTCTACAAATATTGAAGCAAAACTACTGTCACCAAATCAAAGTAAGATGAAAAAAATTATAGTGACAGTGTCAGAAAAAACTTTAATACAAGTGACAATGCGTTTAATATAATTAGATATGATGGTAGAATTTACTTTTTTTTTCAATTAACCGAAAAGTTTATTTAATTTAATATCCTGTATATTTTTTGTAGCATAAAATATATATTTAATTTTATTAAACATTTTATTAAACACATGTTAGGCCAGATCAGAGCATAAAAATTTCAATTAATTTAAATTTTAATAATTCTCTTAAATAAAAAATGTATTTAATAAGAAAAGATATAATAATCTTAAACTAATAAATAACATTTGATACACATTATGAAAAATTTCAAAATCATAGAAGAAAAGTTTAAAAAGAGGAAAAAACAAAATATTTAAAATAGAAAATCTCGCAAATATTTATTCCAAAATAAATAAAACAAATTTTAAAGTCTTCAAAAAGCAAATGAGTGGAAGAATATCTTAAAATATTTTTAATTTAAATTTATTTTATTATTATTTATTCAAATCAACGTTTGCTCAAATTATAATTGTTGACTCGAGCGTCATATAACTTTTTCTTTTACCATTTCTGTTCAGATGTGGTTTTGCATAATCCTTTCAGTAAATAATGCATTGAATTAAATTGATTTGCATTGTAAAAAATATTCAGTGACACTCCTTTTAACTATAATTGATTTGTTAAGTAAATACAAAATTTAACATAACTTAATTTCTAAGCTTAAACTTATTTTTCAATGTTAAACTTAAAGTGTTTCGAAAAAAAAAAATGAAATGATATGTAAAAATTCAAACCTGTATGAATTTGAGTACAAGCCCTAATCTCAAGACTAGTCAACTTAAAGGCACATTTTCTTGCGATTAACGTTAAACTTTTATCTGTGAGATGAGCGCATCCATTAAGAACTATTTTCTCGACGGGAAGCGATGAGTTTGAATTGCTTATTGAATTAGTGACTGAGGTATCAATTGAAGAGTACGAGTTGTATGTCGATTCACAACCAATTGGCTGAGCTTTGCCGCGACAATAAAATTCTCTCGAAAGCAATCTTAATAATGTGGTTAAGCCTCTATCGATATTTAGATTAAAACATTTGTCCGAATTGATCACTAAAGACTTCCATAAACTAGAATCCAAACTCAAGCAATACCACCGTCGACTCACTCGAGCACAAGAACTGCATAATTCAAACGTTGTTAAAAAGCTAAATATTTTGATCAATAAATCGTCGGTAAGTTTGTCGAAATAATTAATGGCGTTTGGTTTGTATTGCTGTTTCGATAAACTTGTATTTGAACTGAAAGAAGTGGCTTCAATCGCATCTTAATGTATAAACAGTTAATTGACAATTATCTCATATTAGACTCTTAATGAATGGACTTACTTGTGAAATATTTGCTGCTATATCTGGAATGTGTTGGAACAGAGTGTGAAGGAATTAGAGTATAATATCCCAAATCTGTGGTCAAAGACGGTGATCGCGATAATTTGGTCCTTTCAGTTAATGAGATACCCGAAGACATAGAGTCTTGCATTTTGAGACCCGAGTAACTGTTGCATTCAAAAATAGTTCGTTTAATCCAAAAATAACAAATTTTGTTTTTTCTAATCGCGCCTAACTTTTAGGTATGTATTTTTATGGTGTGAACGAAGCACACCTATGTTTATACAGGTGTTCAAGAATGTTCAACAGCGATATTATATAGGATAAGGAGATGGTATGGGATGGCATTGGATGGCATTGGATAGCATTGGATGGCATGGCATCGCCATATGCTATCGAAACACTTCTACTCTGCATCTGCTTCTCTACACCGCATTCCTTCGATGGAATTTCACTTAACAAACATCTAATATTAAATGCTTTTCATATCTAATTTTAATACAATTTTTATATGCAAAATATATTTTACTCATTTTGTGGTTTAAATTGATTTAGAGGTGCAGTGACCTCTTTAAGTAAAATTGTTTTTGCTAAGGCATGCTTCAGGTTTAATTTAATGTTTGATCGTATATGCGTTGGAATCAATGCAGGATATGATGCGCCGACTTATACATATTTAATACGCAAATGAGGGGAGAGAGAGAGAGAGAGAGAGAGAGAGAGAGAGAGGAGAGAGAGAGAGAGACCAGTGAAACAAGCTATCGATGATCGCCTGTTATTTTCTTATTTAGCATAACATAACTTCCAATAAGAGATAATAACTAACAAAATATAATAAGAACAGCGAATGCAATACTATTATCACAGCGTTAGCCTTACTTTATCGACTTTAAGAACCGATTTGTTAAAATAAATTGAGCCGAAAATTAAATTTTATTATTATTAATTTTTTATTATTTTTCATTACTAAAGACAATTTAAAAAAAGGAATTTAAAAATAAATTTTATATTTAATATTTTCAGAAAGTTAATTATAAGTTGGATTTATTTTCCACAAAATAAATCAAATGTTTGATTGATATGTTATATTTTTATTTAAATTTTATTATGCAATAATTAAAAATTTACTCACAAATATTTACAACTAAAACTAACTACAATTTTTCTCAAGTTTGTTCTTATAACTTGAATTATTTTAATCATCAGATACTAAATTAATGGAATTTAGCAAATTTGAAACATATTAATTTAATTTATATTTGAGAATTTGCTTCCATGTGTTCAATGATTAAATAATTAGCAAATCTAAAAGTCATTCGTAAATGTTTTGATAATATTATGATATGAAAAAAGTCAAAATTTAAGTTTTATAAAGTTTAACTGTTACTCCAGAAAAACTAGAAATTACAGCAATGTATAAGCAATTTAATGCATATATTTTATATTTCATGAGATATTTTTTACAGAGATTTTTGTTAAACTTATAGATTTACAGAATAGTTGTGACATATTTGAAAAAGTATCTCAAAAAGCGCAAAAGCCTTGGCATTGGGCTCGAGCCTGCTGTGCGGCCAACTCTGCCATTACATACTCTATATTTAATAAGTCTAACCATTTTGTTGTCTAATCATTACAGCTATGAAATAATAAAATCTAATTTTGGTAAATAAATGACTACAAAAAAACAATATAAAATTCTCACTTACCATAGATGTACTAATTGTTTATTTCTAAATGATAATAATTAAACTGATTTAAATGAATTTCTCGCTAGTAATTAGTTGTTGGCGAACATAAGTTTGAAATACAAACGAGTGAAGCTCGACATGATTTGGCGCATAATAGCGCGCATTAGAGAGAGGTGTACATCGATGTAACTAAAGAGAGGTACAGAGAAGTGGTTGAATGTGGTTGAATGCCAGTGTAATGGCAATGGGATGGCAATGCGATGCCAGTAATGCAGTTGCAGTCTGGAGACAGCGAGCGCAGTGAGCGTCTGACTGGCGACCACACTTAAACGCTGCGCATAGTTAGCACTAGACTGGCAGCACTGCCAGCACTGCCAGCACTAGCACTGCCTGCTTGACCAGAGAAGCTCCTGCGGTGAGAAGGCTTTGCGTCACATCGATGCTGGAATGTGCACCTGAGGGCAAATTTAAGGATGGGTTTGTTTGCAGTTTTAAAGCCCGTTTCCTCATAATAAGATTCGCATAAGTTATTATTTTTATGATTACATATAAGCAGCAACTCGTAGGCAAGCGTTGTAGTGGAAGACAACACTGGTTTACTTTTGTTCTCCTTTATAATGTGCAACTTATTGCACATTTAATAAAAACAATATCATAAGCCAGTCATTGACTTTCGCCAATTTTGGTCATACGACGAGCTGAGCTGAGCTGCCACTCAGCCCACTGTCAGCTCGCAGTCCCCGCACAGTCGCCGCAATCATTTGACTTAAACCTAAGTTTAAGTCTAGCCTCTATAATAAATGAGATCACATAACCCACCAAAGAAAGCCATCAATTCATTTCAGATAAGTTTAATAATAAATAGCTAGAAATAGTGTGCCGTAGAGGTGAGAAACGGCATTCTTGTTAACGAATGCTATTAATCTAATAGATATGTCAGCGATATTACAATCATATGTACTGCTTTTTTCCAATCATAACAAATTAACCAATGTTTCAGTTATAATTCACCATCAAATAAGATCATCCATGAATTAATACATGAATTCGTATAATTTTTAATAAAGTTATTACAAACTTAATTATTATTGAATAAAATATCACATATAAAGTAATTATTTTTCTTATTATTCTCAAACTTAAAATTTATTTAACTTTAATGATTATGCAACTATAAAACTTTATCCGTAAAACTACACATTTTATAAAAAAAATTATTGTTTTATCATTGTTTTAATATTAAGAATAGGAATTTTTCTAACTCTTGAAATAACAGTTTTTATCTGACTTTGACAAAAGTTATCTTATG
>JAQIYA010001654.1:0-12016 GCA_034699355.1 Microtritia minima
CCGATAATATCAAGTAATCGATAGTATCAACTAATTTCCGAAACCAAACCACTTGATACGATCGGTTACCAACTGTATAATCAAAAAAATATAAGAATATGAATATGTATAACCAACATAACAATATACCTCTTTATTACAATTTATTTTACTTTATTGAAAGTAAAAGATATAAATTTTAAAACTTGAATACTCATAAATAAATAGCTTTAATATCAATATTGCAAAATATCTCGAAAACAGATAAAGTATTCACTTAAATATTTTTGAAGAGCATTTGTTATTATAAAATAAAGCTTTATATAAATATATCTTATAAATAAAGTTATACTATCTGTTATATTGAAGGACTCAAAACTAAAATATAGAAGTAGTAATAATAAAGTAAATATTATCAATAAAGCAGTGCGGAAAGTATTAAAATTATCAAATTGTTGCAATTAATAATAGTTACGATTATTAAGAATTATCAAAAGAACAAAAGTCAATTTCTAAAAATTAATGTCCCCTAAGTATTTAAGCGTAACTTAGTATTGATTTATCTTAATTCATAATTTAGAACTCATTGCCAAAAATAATTTCGTACATTTCATATTTCCTCACATAAAATCACATGAAAAATTAAGTGAGTCTCTGACGAGGGGTGCAATTTTATGCGCTAATAATGTTGCACCTATTTTTCACTAATTATTTTTGATTTTCAATTACTAAATTTATTAAAATTCAGATTAAATTGCACTCTTTTGTAGTGAAAACTTGTGAAATCTTTAACACTAAAAATTATAATATTTAAAGATTGATAACCAAAAGATCCGACTCATATTAATAACAACTGAAATAGTGATTGCTATGTCTTCAAATGAAGACACCGATGGAGCTTTTCATTATGCCATTGACACGCAAAAAATAATAGATTTCTTTAAAAATCTTAATAGAAATTATGATTACATTGAATTTTATATTTATTTCATTATCCTAACTATATTATTTTCATAAAAGTTATTGTGAAATAATTCAAAATGTGAAGTTATGATTCACATAAAATTCCCTGCGATATTATCTGAGGGCTGGAATTTTATGCGCTTAATGTTGCACGAATTTTGCACTTATGTCTAATTTATTAAAATTCATTTAATTTTGAATGCAATTTTATGAGACAAAATACGATAATTATTTTATTCTATAATTTATTATAATTCATTATACTTATATTTGATAATTAAATTATAATAATATTGATTAAATGTCATTTTTTAAATTAAAAATTATTCAGTTCTAACTTAATTCTTTCATTCAAAGTAAAAATAGTTCAAATAATATCTCAATAAAAATGGTTTAAATACCTGTAAAATAAGCGTTGTTTTGATCGATTCTAAAATTACTGGCAATTGACCCATAATTATCATTAAGAGGATCATAATCGGCTATAGAACCAACTTTTCTCATATTATCGTTCACTAGAATATTAATATTAACATTACGTAAATAAATTATATTACTATTTTAATTAACTATAATTTAATAAACAATTATAAGTGAAGCTATTAAAGAGAAAACATGCGAAACCTGGTCCTTGATCTGACGTATAAATAACTGTTGATTGAAGCTTTGATGAATATGGTGTGTTGTCCTTATTGATGTTATTACCATGAAATTGTTGTTGAGGTGTATTTTGTTGATGTTGAGGATCTATTTCATGCGTTATGTGATGATACTGATTGCTATCACCACTGTTTCTAACGTTATGATTATTAGAGTCATTTTGCATCTGCTGTTGCCTCGAATTCTTATTTCCATCTTTAAATTAGTAATGTTAATGTTAAATAGTAAAATGTTAATCACATCATTAAGCAGTTAACATAAGTTATTTAGTTAATGATTCATTATTACAAAACACTCATCGCAACAATGTTTAACTTAATTAACCTAAACGTAAAGAGTGTACCTATTATGACAGTTGTAAGAGATTGTGCTGGAATTTGTTGAGGCTTTTGACTTTCAAAACCATTTTTCACCGCATCTTCTGGTAGTAAAGTGCGCTTCTCTTCCATTTGTTTTTTCTTTTCCAACTCTCCATGATATGCAACATTGCTAATTATTTTGGACGTATTACGTATGCGCAACGTTTCGGGATCGTCGGCCACTTGTGTCAGTTTTCCCTTTTGCTTCTCAAAGTCCTCGTGATATTTCACTTGACTCTGAAGTTTAGTATTTTCTGCTAATCTTCGACTTTCAGGCGTGTCCGCAACCGCTGTCGCCCTCGCCTGAGGACAGTGTCTGTATAAACAATTTGAGATTTAATATAACATTTGAAGATATAATACGATTCAATATATTAATTAAATATACAAAATGATTGAGTTTAGATGAAGAAAGCGCTCCCTAAAGGAAATAGAAATTATAAAAGTTTGAAGAGCGGGTCACAGACATCGCAGACATCGCATCATATATAGCCAAACACATCAAACACCCACTTCGATACATAACGCTTATTACATAAATGTGTTGAACATAATTGTGGCGACAGAAGCGCTACAAATAGCATCACTAAATAGCGCAATGCTTACTGTCAGCAGTTATTGGTTGAGCTCATCGTTTTTAAATATATCTCAAATGCATGTCTAATGCATGGATTGATTAACCTTTCAATTGAAAGCAGTCATCACTTACGCGTTACAATACGGAAACTTATTGAATCCCTTATAGTTTTTCATGTTGAGAGCCATTCCGCACTCTTGACATTTGAAGCATCCCTTATGCCAGACCTATGAATGACAATCAGTTAAACACATTCACCGCAAAGCCCGACAAATCATGCATACCTTATCCAAGCATTTGAGCTCTTCTATGGGATAAACAGTTTTATCACAACGCGAGCACTTCTTCTGACTCATACTTGTGGTGCACTCAAAACAATCGCATCGAATAATCGCTGTCAAGTGGCGAGCGTTGGCGAGCAATGGTTGAGCGCTGTCCGAGCGGTCACACGATCACAGCTACACAACTGCTATGCAGTGCTAACAGCGCTATAACACACCCGAACGCTGCACAACACAACTGCAACATAAGTGCCTCACAAATGCCTGCAATTCCTCGCTGGGGATCGTTTACGCATTACACTAACACTCGCACAGCTTTCACGAGTTGTGATTCACAACTATTGCACTGCCATTCACTTTCAATTCGTGCCAATACTCGCATTTATTAATTTCAATATATTAAATCATATCCTATACTAAATTATTATTTTGTAATAAATTTTAATTAATTATAAGGTTTAGTCATCTAATAAATTAGTAATAATCTGAAATTAATTTAAATTGAATCCTTTAATTATTTTAATAAATTTATATTTAAATTTGCTAAAAATTGTTTATCATAATTCCGGATGTGGTAAAGAAACAAAAGTACAGCAACTAAAACGTGATCATTTTTTTATGATTTAGTAATGCATACACTAATACAGCGCAATACATGTATATGTTTAGCACTTGATGTTTACGTATTATCAATCACTATATTAGGCAAACCAATTTCAAATAATGTTATTTTCATTTTTATATTGTTTTGAAAATAAATTTATATAAATAAATATTAATAATACAGTATTATTTGAGTGTCTATTATTTTAGATTTTAATATTACTATATTTAATAGTTTACTTCAATAACATAATGTATTTTGTAATATATAATGTAACAAATATTTTGTCTATAAATTTTGCTTTTCAAGGAAATTCATTTATTTAGATAAAAACATTGAATAAAAGGACTTTTCAAGCAAACAAATTTAATTTTTAAACTCAAATTCATTTTTGAATGATTTTTATTAAAATTTTTTCGAAACACATTGAAAAGTACTTATAAATTATAGTAAGTTTAAATTTAAATTTATTATTACTATAACTTATTGGAGTGACAAAACTCAAAAACATAAGAAATAAAAAAAATTTACTTAATCACTAGAATTTGAATATTATGTCATAAAATTTTGGAAAACTTCATAACAAATATTTGTATGTCTTTTAAATTCCATACAAAAGTCAAGACAGAAGTTTTTCCATATTTAATTATATAGAGAGCGCCATCTGTTTGGCAAACGTGGAAGAGCTAAACGTAGTTTCCGTTTCTTGTGTTCAACGCGATAGTCATGTCTAAGAGAGGTAAGTGTGGCTTCAATTGACTACAATTGAGCACAATTTAGCATACAATTCAATCAAATCATGAACTGACTGATAGGACGCGGTGGTACTGCTGGCGCTAAGTTTCGCATATCGCTGGGCCTACCAGTGGGTGCAGTGATTAACTGCGCCGACAATACTGGGGCGAAAAATCTGTACGTAATCGCTGTGAACGGCATCAAAGGACGACTCAACCGATTGCCGGCCGCCGGCGCTGGCGATATGATTGTGGCCACCGTTAAGAAAGGCAAACCCGAACTGAGGAAGAAAGTGATGCCTGCGGTCGTGATTCGACAGCGAAAGCCGTTCCGCAGGAAGGATGGAGTGTTCATATACTTCGAGGACAACGCAGGAGTGATCGTCAACAACAAGGGAGAGATGAAGGGGTCGGCAATCACTGGTCCGGTGGCCAAAGAGTGCGCCGACTTGTGGCCCAGAATTGCCTCCAACGCCAGTAGTATTCAATAAAATATGTTTTAATTGAAATTTTGAATAAAATATTGAATAAATTACAAGCGATTGTTTCAAATCATTTTATGTTTTATTGTTTTTTGTTGAATTTATAGGTTTGATCTCAAATTCAACTCCAAGTATGCCTTAAATATCAAATACAAGAATAAATATAATAAATAAATAAATAAATAAATAGTTTTTTTGAAAAGAATTAAGGTTTGAAAATATAAGAAATGGTCATTCTTTGTAATTAGGAGTAAATATAGTAATATCGTCATCATTTTTAGCTGCCATTAGTTTAGCCTGTCTTCGTTTCGCTTCAATTAAGCGATTACGACGGTCGGCATCGCGACTCTTCGGCGATGAATCACATGTAGACTTATTGGGCGACCCTTTAGGTGTCGCCAATTTTTTAGATCTAGATTTTGTTGGACTATATATCTGTAAATTAAACACAAATTAAAACTACTAATAAACGTATATTAATTTAATGATTCAATTAATTTGAAGAATATGTAAATAATTATTTAAATATAATTTTAAGCTAAAAAAAATAAATAGTAAAATATAGTAATAGTAAATTATCTCCAAATTAAAATTTTGAACATTAGTTAACGAAAAAATAAGAATTTTTAGAATTTATATTAATTTTTGTAATTGAGGGCACATAAAAAAATTTTAAAATAAAATTTCACATCATTTATTCGAACGTACATCAGGTACACGTCATTTTAATTGTTCTTAAGTTCTTAGTTGAGAGCTTACATTAAAGTTTTTACATTAATTCTTACAACAATCGTTAATGTTAGTAACGATTGTTGTTTAACGTGAATTAAACGTAGTGAGCGTTTTGCTTAACTTTAATAAAAATTTTACCCTGCGTTATATGTTTTATTAAACACTTCATTTAAAATAATCGCGTAAATCAAAGACAGAGTTAAAGATATAAACTATAATATTAGTTGGAGAAGCTTTAAAAAATGAAAGAAAAGTTTATCATAGACTAATATAGACTAGATATCATGGGTCTAAAAGGTTAAAGGAATGTGTATGTTTTTCAGAATAGTCTAAAACATTTAGCAATTTAGCTTTAAATTCTTAAAATATTTTAAGTCTCTATAACCTATTTTAGTCTATAATAAATTTTTACCCTATGATTTTGTTATGCACAAATTTTAAAATACAATCAAAACTAAATAAATTAAATAATAACGCACAACATAATTATAAAAATTAAGAACTTTTTAACATCAAAATTAAAAATTCACAATTTCAGTGAATTTAGTCAGTGTTTTGCCAGACACTCGAGTGTTTCGACAATATTTCAGTTGTCTCATCAGTGGCATTATCACTGAGCCAATTATGACATTTGAGGTAAGTATTTAATTGCTGAGAGACATTGCATTAAGTTTTGAAAATTTTAAACAATAAAATTAATAAACAAATGAATGTTTGACTATATATTTTATTCTCTCTCTCTCTCTCTCTCTCTCTCTCTCTCTCTCTCTCGCTCTCTCTATGCTAAAAAATGCCAGCATATTGATGGCAATAACCAATTATGGTATACGAGTTAAAATTATAATATTACTTATTTAATTTAATTTAATTTTATTACTTAATTAGTAATAATTTTTAAATTTTAATTAAATAATAATTTTTGCTGCACATCGGTATTATACAGTGTGTTTACTCGCGTATATTCTTTTTCATTAATATACCATATTTAACTATTGTTATATTATAATGAATTTAATCGATTCATGAAAATTAACACATTTGTTTAAAAAGAAAACTATAATGTATAAAATATAGTTTAATCAAATATGTAAAAAAAATATATTTCCCTTTGAATGGACGCTAAACTAATAATTAAGCACTATACTAATAATTTTATAATTCTAACTTAAGAAATCTTTTAAGAAAAACGAGTTCAATTTAAGTATAATAACTCAAAGTTAAAAAATAATGAAGAATTTATAATAAAATAAATACGATATAATGAATATCATATCAGTTAATAATAGTATCTAAATATATATATCACAGTACAGTATAAATAACATAGAGTTATAAAAAACATGTATATTTAATTTATAAGTTGTTGAACGTTAATTTCGCTATAGAAATCTTAAATATTTTGTTATTTATTTTATGAATTTTTTATTAAAACGTATTACACACGTGAAACACTTCAAGTTATTTACATTTTTGAAAAGATTGAATATAAGATTAATTTTTAAAAAAAATCGTTCCTTATGTTTGTTGCATTGAAGACTTATTTCCGAAAATTATATAAATAGTAACAAAAATCATTAAATTTTAACTTTTTAAAAATGTTAATTTTAATTAATACAAAAGAACTACAATGAAATTCATTAAGCATTGCGAGATTTTATTGACTTCAAGTCATTAGTTCCGCTCACACAACACTCGCAAATGAGCGACAGACTAAAACGCGCATACCGTCTAACTTGAAACTCTTAAGTCTCAAAAAATTATTAATCAGTCATTCATTAACTTGAATTTTATTTGAATGTAAGAATTTTATAAACGAGACAATGAGTTACCTCATGCATGTCTGGATTCGGTCACGCGTCAAGTTTGACATTTGCTAACACATCAATTCATTTCATTAAAACTATATATCTTTAGTATTTACTTTTAAATTCATCATTATTTAATTTACAATTTATTACAATGTAAATTAAATTTACAATGTAAAAAAGATTTATATTTACCTTATTTTCAAATAAGATAAATATAATTTAATTTAATTAAATTCAAGTACATTAAAAGTTAAATTCCTTATGAATTGTAGTAAAACTTACTAATTCTTTTGAAAAATCCGATTTCCACCCGCTTTTATATAAACTTGAAATTTCCTCAAAAGTTTGTTTTATGTCAATAACTTGAATGAGAACCATATCCCAAAATCCGGCTAAATCTTCATTAGTAGTTACAAATTCTTCGGTTTCATTTTGATTCTGTTTAACATATATGTCATTTAAATTCAAATAAATTCAGGATAAATACTTACAATATTTTTATAACACAATTCTCTAAATTGATTGAATTTTTTATTTATAAGTAGATTAGCCTTTCCGATAGCAGCTCTCAGTTTGCCCGCTATTTCTTCTCCCATATAATTGTGCTGCTCTTCGAGCATTTTTTCTGTGAACGTTATTTTTTCTTGCAATTCAAGTGTAGTCCTACTTAATTCTGTTAAAAAATAATTGCCATCATTTTTCGACAAATGTTTGCTGTCATTTAAAGGAGCGATTAAAGAAGGCGTTTCGTCGGTTTGAGACTTCATTAGTTTCGATGATTCCTTGTTTTTTACTTCAAAATCGTCGTTAAATACTTTATCGATTTGATGAAAAACGGGTGGACTCTCTAAATAATAAAAATAATATTATCAGATATTAGATATGAAACAATAAAACAGATTAACATATGAATTGTATGAATACTTGTTCTCTGCTGTGAATGAGTATAATTGTTATCATAACATAGTTTCGGCGGACACGTAGGGCTTCGCAGTTTGTCTCGAAACGTGTTGTTTTGCTTGAATCGATGCTTACATCTCGATTCTCGCCAATTGGCTGCGAAAGAGTCACCATAAAGACTGGCAATCCTTTGTTGCAATAATGAAATGTTGGAATTGATGTTTTCATTTTTCATGTCTGAATTGTTCGCTACGAGTTTTGGGCTTTTTTGAATGTGGTTATCGTTAATACTGTTATTTTCGTTATGACTATTACTTAGCGATGACTCGCAATGCTTGCCATTATTCACCGGTTCTTGATTTGAGCGCATTTCAATGCTGTGAGTGATTGTAGTGATTGTGGGGCTGTTGTCACGACTCGACGAACTTCTGGCCGAAGCGGCGGTCGAAGTGGTGGCCGAACAGTATCGGTTGTAATTGGAATAACCAGAAATGGCACAACTGATGCCGACGTACGACGGAATGCGGTGACCATTCGTGAGCGCGTGAACCGATCGACACTTGCCGTTCAATTTGCCGCTCAATTGGCCGCCGCTCTCAACGCTCGCCTCAATCATTGTCGCACTTTTGATTGCCTGATCCGATACCGATCGCGGAGTTTGACTCACGCCTGACGTCGTCGTTGAGCTCGTCTTTGAGACCGTCTTTGAGACGCCGTTCGTCGCTATCGTTGACGCTGTGGTGAGTGAGAGCTCGCACTCATCGCCGCAAACATCCATTTGTCTGTCCATCCATTTGTTTGAGTTCATACTTGTGTTGTCTCACTAATTAAAGATTTGATGCAATTTAAACTTTGCGGTCCATTAGTTAAGTATTTCGACGATTATTTGTTGATATGTCAGCGAATTATAATCGTTTGAACTGAACTCGAGTTTTGTGCACATTATTTGTTTAGTTTAAAGAATTTATTTGTTTAGTTTTGATTCGTAATCAATTAACGATTTGATCACACATTAGTGTGACTCGTAATGATAATAATGATAACACAGACAAACAAGACTCGCACTGACAGACAGACAGACACACATCATAAACAGCGATCACAAACCCATTCACAGGCATTCAAAGCCATTGAAAGGCATTGAAAGCCATTCAACAACACATCACTTCAATACGTTCGCAACGAAGCCATGACTGTCATGACAACTGATTGTCTCACACTTGTGTTGTCGTTCGCCTCCACTCTTGTCTCACTCTAAACACACTCTAAACCATGTCTAACACCATAACATTTAGAGACCATTACTGCTTGAATCAACAATTGCTTCAAACAAATCAAGTTTTATTTGTGTTCTCATTTGAAACGCAAATTATTTAATTTAGATAGAAATTATTTTAAGACTTCAATAAAAATATAAATCAAACTTTGAATTTTTATTGGTATTATTTAAAAAAAAGTCCGTAATTAAGCTTTTCTTAAATTAAATGGCGAGCCGTCATATCATATTTAAATGGTTTGATTAATTTAATAATTGAATACATTCGTCAAATGCATTCAAGAATTCTCAAACGAGAAAAATGAATAACATTTTTATAAATTAAGATTATTTTTTTTTGCAAAATAATTGTTTTTCGAAAATAAATGTTATTAATAACTCTTAAAATTGAATGTCTAATATCGTAACACAAATTAAAACTAGAAATTAAAATTAAAAATTAACTAAAATACTTTATGGGCTTTAGAAAAATGTATAGTAAAAAATGGATGATAATTAGAAAATTGAGGTGAGATTAATATTTTGACAATTTCTTTCCGATAACGTTTCTTATAAATATTTCTATTATGACAGGACTTTATTTTAAAAAAAATTTAATAAGAATGTGTTTACATAGTAAAACAATTTGTGTAAAACTTCCCATAAAAAGCATGCGAGAAAAAATGCATATTAAAACTTTTATATGGAGTTTAATTTCTTTTTTACCGGTTTTCACATAAACTAGTTTATAGATTTGATTATATATTATATTTATTATATATTAACTATAATATATATATTTGATTATATATATTATAGACTATAATATATTAGAGACCCTAAAATTCGGCGTAAGGATTAATTCTCCGAATATAACCGCGATTTGAAAGGATTTATGTGTGAATAATAGCATTTTTTAGGTTTAATATTTGACACAAATAAATATCGGATTAACAGTCATAAAAAATTTATTTACAATGTATTTATAAATTAAAGCTTTCTTTTATTTATCATTAGTTCAATAATTTAAGTACAAAATGGAAATTGACTATATTTAAAAATGTATGCAAAGATAGTTTTGGAAATAATGATTTTATTAAAAAAAAACTTTAAATATATAATCATTTTATAAATCAACACAAATTCAAGATTTTAATTATTATAGTGATATGATTTTAAATTTTTGAGAGAATGAGCAAATGGTTTCAGTTGAACATGAAAATTAGAATTTTAATATTATAATTATTGGATTCAATTTTCAAAACAATATCCTTTATATTCTCAAATTGCAACATAATTTCTATGTATTGCCAATTGAAATATCTATGCTGAACGAAATTTCAGTAAATTAAACACATTAGAGGATGAAAGGAGGGCTAATTTAAGTGAAAATATGATTAAAATGTTAATCATAATATTTTTTAATGTAGATATTGAAGATAAATGGAATAATTATTAATAAAATCCTATTTAATATTTTTAAAAACCGAATATTACCGCCGATTTTTTGAGAAAACATTCGGCTTTAAGTTTACGCCGAATTTAACCGCCGAAAATAAAATTCTTACGTCGAATTTTAGGGTCTCTAATTATAGTTTATACATGCATTTGCTAATCACACTCATATATTTTATTATTAAATTATTTTTAAAGTACAATATATTAATTTAAATAATTTATTTTGTTTAGAATAATTGCAATCAAAATAAATTTGATTGTCGTAATCATTTGTTTCAGCTTTAATTTTGTCCCGAAAGGAACTATCATGCGTTAAATGCGTTCCTGAATTAATTGGATATTTTAACAAATGGACGGCTTGCTTGCTGTAATTGCAAAAAAATATTTAAAGGCAATCTAAATACTAAATCAATAACAGAGTATTTAAAAAAATAATTAAAGATCACGTAATTATATGTAATCAATTTTTATTTCACTTATGAAGATTAGTCTATCAGAGCTCAATGCTTTGATTGCCATATGAAAGCGATGGATAGACGGACAGATATCTCAAATTTATAAGTTATTATTACAAAAGTCAAAATTCAAAATTAGCTAAAAATTAACTTAAAATTTTGCCATAAATTTTGTCAAAACAGAATTATTTTTAGCTCAATACTCATAAATTATTGGCTTTTGGGGAATAAGTTCGTTCAAAATGTATGATAAAATTAAATTATCAAAATATAAAAATAATCTTTACTCAAATATGTATTTGACATAATAGTCACTAACATTTATGACAATTTTTCAACTTATATTTGAGCTGATTTTGAATTTAATAAAAGATAGCGTATGGATGTTTGTCATCGTGTTTGTGACCACTTTGTAAACAACAATAATCATAAATGGTCTGAATGTGCTGTATTGCCCTTTTAATAGTCTTTTCAATTGTCAAACTAGAAATAAGTTGAACATGTTTAACATATACATAGTGGTTATGTAAGACTAAAACTAATAGCTTAACTTAATTTAGTTTAGACTCTAACTTAATTAGTTTTTAAAGTAAAGTATTGTTAACCAAATAATAAAAGAATTAGTGGTTGAAAATCATTTTAAAAGTATTTATATGTTTATTGTTGAGAATGAATTCAAATGTAAAACTATTATAAGTCATAAGCGAATAAATTGTTCAATTAATAATTTGTTGGCTTATAGCTTATTATTAGCGCCAGCATTGCAAGC
>JAQIYA010001655.1:0-12009 GCA_034699355.1 Microtritia minima
TTATTTAATAGAAATTAAAAAAATTGAATTATAAATTGAATTATTAATAATCTCTTTTATTAAACATAATCGAATATATGTTTTCGAACTCGATTTGAAGTTTTCTTAACCTTTCTTCTATCAGTGTTGTTAATTTTAATAATCATCGAAAATGTATTTACTTTTAAACTAAAATCAAATGTAACGTTGTTTAAAATTTTAAAGTTCCAAATTTTGTTTTGTTCTGTATTTAAGGCATGCGTTGATAACTGCGACAAATCAAAGGACCTGTAATTAAAACTTTCATTGTTTACTGCTATCAATTAGCCTAAAGATATAAATAACAAATGAGAACATAATGAAAAATTATTTAACTTTAATTTCGACGTATGGCTTCACCGCTTTGCGAGCATTTGTACGTTGTTGTAGACCTTGATTTTGACACTAATTTACTTTTCATCTCAAGTCATGGACATAAAAGTATTTTTCTTCCGCATTGCTATCCAATTCTAAATCGAATTGAAAACGCATTCAATCAAATGGAAAAGATAATCAAATCTGCTTTTCTAATGAAAATGAATTGTTAACGTTATAAGAAATTGCTTTACGTAATGTTAACTAACTATTTGTATAAACTATTTTTATCATATTTAAACGTATTTTAAAGAAAGATGCATATATAGATGTATAAATGTAATTAATATATAATACATTTTATAATTATATTATAACTAGAATTATAACTGAAATTTTTAACAAATTAGTTACTCTTAATCAAACTTTACTATAACATGCAAAATTCGCTCATTTTTATGGCCATTATTGTTTATTTTGCTGTTTCTGATATTTATAAAAATTACAATATAATTTATATAATATTAATAATTTACAGACCCGTATAAAAATTTTAAAATAAGTTTAAAATATAAAATTCAAGCTTAAAATTGCTTATAATTTCGATTTAAATTCTAGTAAAAGTTGTTTAATTAACATTTATGTCTAATTCATATGTTTGAGAATGTCAAAAGCAGATTGAAAAAATTAAATTAAATATATTGATCAGAAATAAATCTATTTGGATGTTAAACATTGGCAGGAATTTTAGGGGTACTGAGCGATTGCATAGAGGAGAAAATTCTTACTAAAATTTTGAATTTTCTAGAAGAGTCAATAATAATTAATAGTTGTATTAATTATAATATCTTCTGAATTAAATGTTGTTATTTATTGATATATAATTAAATTATTTATAGGTTTTAATTATTTCCAGAAAAGTTCTCGAATTAAGGCATTATTAAACTCTCGAACACATTGCTTCCTGAATTACTACAACTCTGTTTATTAGTCTGAATATTATTTTTCATTATAAACCTATTTGGATTTATTTATAAAATTTTCATTTATAAAAAAAAGCAATCTGTAAGAAAAATAAGACTTAATTTAATAACGATATTATTTATGTCTTAACTAAGAAAGTTGCGAAACTTTATTTGTTTATTAAAAAGAAAATCTCTGGCTATGTTTGAAACCTAGTCTACAAACATAAGTTGATCCCAGCAAATAATCTCAACAAATCTGATTTATACCTTATATTTAAAGACCAGCGCTAAATACTTAACTTTTCAGACAACTTGTTTTCAACATAACAAATATTTATATCTAACACTTAATCCAATAAGATTATATAGATATACTTATATAAGCATATGTTTTATTTACTATTATTTTAATAATATCAGACAATAAATATTGATTATGTAATATAAGTTTAACGTACTTTACAAATCTATATATTTAATAAGATTAAACATTTTAATTTTAAATAACTTAAGTTTTAATGTTTAATGTTCTTAATTGTAATTAAAATTAAGAAAATATGCACCTGATTGTAGATCAATCAAATAAACATTGCAGATCAGACTTATGAAATCAGAATTAATAAATATGATTTTGACATATATATAACATTTCTTAACACTACGAATTTGCCACATAAAAACTAAAAGATTATTTTGACCAGAGATTTATTTATATCGCATATTATTTTCCAGTCTATGTTAAGTTATTCATGTGCAGTAAAGTCGCGTTAATCGCAAACATATTTATTTGTTTTTAGGCAGATTTGCTCGATCTCATCATAAGAGTGTGCAACAAGCTATCGACACATAATTCCAGATCGACTGAAATAAAGCCTTCATCATAAAACTGTTTATTATCACAATTATTGCCACTTTTAACTCAATTCGACTTCAACTCATTCCACCCAATCATTCGTTATGGCCTGTTATGGACTTATTCGCAAAAGAGTTGGTTTTAGCGCCGACTATAACTGCAAATGTCATTATTAGCAGAACTTACTATCTTCTGGCAGTGAAACTTCATGAGGCCTTCCAATGGAGAATTTAATTAACATTCAATTAATTGAGTCGACTTGAATGGAGCACACATTGTTCGCATGCTTTCATTGAACATATCTGTGTACAAACACTTTTCGTATACATTACTTTGTATATAAGTAAGTACTAATACAATACGGTATTTGTTTACAAACATGCATTAATCGATATCAAACGAACTTTTATAATCAATAATCTGTTTCATTCGCGATGAGTAAAAAACATTGTATGCTTATATGTTTTATTTGTCTTATAGATGTAAATATAATTCTTGAAACGAAATTATCGACTGATGATTATTGCCATAGATATTGAAAGTGATATTAAACGTGAATTTGAAAAGGAATTTAAAGGAATTCCTTTTTTGATTTGCTGTGTTTTATACTTCGATTCAGTAAAGTAGAAGGTATTGGAAAAATAGGGTCTTTCATGAAAAGAAATTCAAGGCTAGGTTAATATAAATTTATATTTTTGTATTTTTAAATTAAAAAGAAATGAAAATTTGAGATTTCAAATTCAAAAATACAGAAAGCTATAAATATAATATGGAGATTAATATAGAGATTCCCATATTATATACCAAATCCCACCTTTGGATTCATTTAAGCAGAGATATTTTTATTAACTTATTTTAATAACTTTAATAATAAATTATACTATTGTTTAAATAATTGACAACATATGTAATTGACCAAAATTATCACTCAGGGATTTAAAATATCCACGCTTTACTGTAAAAAATTATTTAAACAATCACAAGTGCACAGAATTTAAACAAAAAACATACTGTTAGCAATTCAAAAGACCTCCGTTTTTCAATTTCAGTTTTATAATAAATTTTGCGGTTTTATTGCTTTGAAAATAGATAATATTAAATTTACAATTCGTTTAAAATAATTTCTCTTATCGTCTAAATACATGAATATTTGTAAACGTTTAACTTTTAAAACTATTTAAATTAACAACGTATTGTTGAACAATTCACGCAAGTGTTTTGTTTTGTTATGTTTTTCAGGAATTTTAAAGTAATAATCAAATTATTGAATTGACAAGAGTAATATAATGTCTCAAATTAATAATGTTTGATAAACAATGAAAAGATTTAAAACATCGGTGCTATTTTGCATTTTTATAAACGTGACGCTTTTGAATTGCAATTTGTAAACTTTTTGACACCTTTTAAATCTTTTAAATGAATCCAAAGTTTTGAATAACTGTACATAAAATGAATTTTATATTTTAAGAATCCGTTATTCCATTTCACTTAAGTTGATTAAATTTAATTTTAAAGAGTAAATTTATGATTTCGTACATTAGCTGTTGGACAGAATTTGGTAAAAGAATTTTTTATAATTCTACATTTTATGTTCATTTATTATTCTTACAACAGGTATTTATGGCAATATAATTTTAATCATTTAAAATATTTTATATAACGATATAAATTGTGTTATATTATAAATTTATGGCAATGGCATGTATTAAAGGGATATATACTTTGATGGCGTACCAAATAATTTTTTAGTAATCATATATCATTATTTTGTTGTTAAATGAAATTACATTTCAAGATTGTTTAATACATAAGTTTAATACATACAAGTCATTGAATATTTTCAATTAGTGTTCATATTTTTTATTATATTAGTTACATATCGAAGTTATATGTATGACTTCACTTACATAAACTTTTAAACTATTCTCAGTATTTAAATATGTAATTTGTATGATATTGTTTAGTATTTTGATTATCAGTGATATTTTATATTTGATAAATGATGAAATAAAAACAGAGATATAATTATAATAAAAAATTTCAATATTGCAAATTATTGTCTAAATTATTTTAAATATTTACTGCATTTATTAATTTTTAACAAAAATATTTCTATATAGAATTGTTTTTGCGTCAAATTTAAATTAAAGCTATTACATAATTCTTTTCTTTCTTTAAATCTTTAATTATATAGGAGTATGAATTAACAAATACAATAAAATATTTTTTAAAAATTTTATTTAAAAAAATATTGAATTACTATGTACTTAAACATTAAAATTTTAGCAGATAAGAGCAATAATATATTACTTGATTCTAGGAATTAAATACTTAAATTAAGATTTAAATAAATTTTAATATTACATATCTGTTTATATGAATGTATACATTATAAGCTTCTAAATGTATGTTTAAGCTAATTGTAAGTTAAAATCTAATAATGAGCTAAGATAGTTAAGGATTGTTATAGAGATAGTTTAATAATATTTTTAAATTTTTTCTATAAAACTATAACAATGCCATTCTAACAATTAAATTTTTAAAAACATAAAGCGCTCAGTGAAGCAAGCGATTACATTAAGCCAAACTTATAATAAACCCAAATTAAATATACAAACACGAGCGAGTGGTTGATTAAAATCAGTAATAAAAAAATCTCCATACTTTATATGTCTAATATAGTTTATTAATTTTCTAAGATTATTATATAACTCTCGATTTTAAGATATGTCTAACTAATTTTAAATTAAAGCTTGCTTATGAATATGAAATAATATTGCTTATCATGACCGTAATATTTACTCGTACAGCCAATACGGTTCACATTTTACTATTTACAGACAAAGAGGTTTTCTAAGCTGTATAAGCTGTGAATATTCAAAGTTTGCTAAATGATAGTTCATTATTTTAACTGTGGCCACACTTAAATAAGTGATAGCAATATTATATAAATAAGGATAAAAATTTGAGAATTAAACAATAATATTCTAAACTTAATAATATTTAAATTTTTATTTGTAGAAATTTGACTATTAATACATGAATTAAGTTCTACTTTTTATTCATTTACTTTTTCTTTAGTTAGAAACAAATAAAATATGTATAAATTAAAATAAAATTCTTAATTTAATTTGTTTTAAAAACCAAAGTTTTATTCAAAAATTCATTAAAGCGTTAACATATAAAGAATGAATGCATTTGCAATTATTGAATGTTATAAAATTTTCATATTTCAATTTTAATGAAATTTCAAAAACGAAAATTAAGTTTTTGGAGGTAAAATTTTCGGTCTAATTCGGTCAAAAATCTGACCGAAGTTATATTTTCAATTTCTGTGCTTAAATTCTGCACTGACCTTAAATGAAGAACTGATGAAATAATTGTTAAAAGTCAAGTTTGTTATTCAAAGACTGTAAGTTTTAGTTAAAATCATTCATCAATAATGCATCAATAATTCATCAATAGTTGGCCAACATTTGTCGCATAAAAGCCATATTTAACAGTAACACTCATTTCATTCGTACGTTTCCCTCTTTATCTCGAAATGCTTTGCTTTCAATTCAGTTATAACTAAATGCGTTCACATTTACGCCAAACTTTAGCCAATAATAGATTAATTCGTGAAGAATGTCGTCAAATGCAAACGAAAAAACTGATCAAAATGTGTCTCAAGAAAAATCAAATGCAAACGTTTCGCCCGAAGAGAGCGATGCCATCGAAACAGATAACGCCGACCAACTCAGCGAAGACGCAGAGAAGTCGAAATCGATGTCCGAGTCGAGTACCAGTTCTGGAGAGTCGCCATCGATGGCCGCAAATCTGATTAAGCTGTTAATACCGGTGTCGATCTGTATGTTAATTGTGATCATAATCGTGAAGAGCGTTCTCCAAAACAAGCGAAAGCGAACTCAACACACGGTTGTGCTGATGTCAGAGGAGGGAAAGGACACCGGCGGTCGACTGAAGGCCGCTCTCGTCAACGCATTGATTCTCATATCAGTGGTGATTGTGATGACAATCATTTTTGTGACGCTATTTATATATCGCTGCTATCGTTGCATATTTGCCTATCTTTTTATCGCAATTACTATCGCTCTGTTTTATCTTTTGATTAAACTGTTGAAAACAAGTTTGAATGTATTCAATATAAGCATCGATTATATAACAATCGTTATTTTTGTCTACAATTACTGCACACTCGGTACGTGTTATTCAATCTGTTATTCGCTCATTATATAGTGATTCAGTTTATTTCTAAATCCACATATTTGTCAGGCTTGATATGCATCTTCTGGAAGGGACCGAAACTATTGCAGCGCTCATATCTGGTCATGTATTCGGCGCTGTTTGTCATATCGTGGCTCGAAATGCTGCCGCTGTGGACAGTTTGGGTGTTTCTTATTGTGATCTCCATTTGGGACTTGTTTGCTGTGTTGCCTCCATTCGGTCCGCTAAGGATTTTCATCGAAACGGTCAACAAAAGAAAGGGCGAGAATGAAGAGGTGGACATTCCTCCGGGTTTGATATACACGGCGATGCTCTGGACTTTCGTCACTGAGTCTGTGATTTCTGCCTCAAAGAAGAAAACAAAGGGTAATAACTCGATAACTAATTAACTTATGTTAGGCAACACTTAATTTATTTATACATCAATATTGATTTTGATGATAGAGTCAAAACAAACGCTACACACTTGTCATTAGACTTGTAAACCTAATTAATACCAAAATATTCTCATGAATTTCTATCACCAATTTTCTTATTTCGCAGACAATAAAAATCCAGGCAAACATAAATCAGAGCCTCTCAAGAGAATGCGACGAAAAGGCGAAAAACTGAAAGCGAAGGGATCGAAGTTAGGTCTCGGAGACTTTATTTTTTATAGCATTTTAATCGGCGCGGCATCGCTTTATGGCGACTGGAATATCATAATTGGATGCTTTCTCGCCATTCTTGTCGGTCTCGGTCTAACTCTTCTTCTTTTGCTCATTTTTCAGCGCCCGTTACCCGCTCTGCCTATTTCTATACTGTTCGGTGTTCTCACGTTTTTGATAATTTATTATTTTACCACTCCTTTTACAAACCAATTACAAAAGAATTTAATCTTTATTTAAATACCTAATTTTTGACATTTTATTTAATTTATTTGTGACTTAAATTGCAATATTTTTAAGTACAGTAAATTGAATATTATAATTTAAAATATATAAAATATTATAAATGATACCTTAAACTTAGTATACCATTTTATTAATTTGTATTTCGTTTTTGTTTACCTTAATGAATATTTTATTTGTAAATAAATATTCAATATTTGAATGCTTGATATAGATAAGCATAAATAGATTAATGATTTCAAATAAAATAAAATAAAAACACAACTGAATAATCTGCATATGAACTCGAATTAAGATTATATTTTAATTAACATCAAACTCCATAATACAGTATAAAAGATACATATAAAAGGCAGAAATTATAGTTTAATATTTTACAATACTTATTACATAAATACCAAATCATTTGTTAGTTAACATAAACAGTTGTTCGCATTAAGCATTATTGCTGACCCAAAGGCAAAGCATGTCAAACATGCTAACGAGGAAATAGTCGGTTGTGGTTTCGGCAGTGATTCGCCTCACTTTTCGCGGCACAACAGCGTAATCTCCTTTTTTTACGATCAACTCGACGACACGCTCTTTTTCGCTTTTGTAGGTCTGAGGTCCGGTCGCTATAACGAGGCAGACATCGCTTTCCTCGATATGACCGCATCTATCGATCACTTTGCATAATATCATGTCGCGATTAGGTTTCATGTGTTGTATCAGTAATCTCTCCAAAACATCGTTAGACACCGATGCCATGCTTGACATATACCAAATGCTAACTCTACTGTGCTCTAAGCTATAATCTATATGACCAATAAAATGCACATTTAATAAAGATATTGTAGATTGCAATGGCTTTTATATAACTAAGTAGTTTATACTCGGCACAACTAGTAAAGAGGTAATCATTTTATTTATTCTATGGGCGATATGGAAATATTAATACCAAAATTATGTCAATAAATATAACTCGTTAACAACCGATTTAATGTATTACTATTTTGACGAAAAATTATTTGTTTCAATACTTACTTATTGCTTTGCTCTAGTTATACAGGAAGACCAATTGAGTTTCAATTCTAATTATTTAGCACTATTTAAAAATATATGTTTAACAAAAAATTATATAAAAACACAAATTTAAACCCAAAGACTAAGAATGTCAAACATGTTGACAAGAAAATAATCTGTGGTAATCTCGGCGGTAATGCGACGAACTTTTCGCGGAACTAAAACCTTATCTCCTTTCTTAACGTTGATTTCGACGAGATATCCATATTTATTACGATAAGCTGGTTCTCCAGTTGCCATCACAAGACAGACATCCGACTCCTCAATAAGACCACATCTGTCGAGAACTTTGCATAATATCATTTCGCGCAATGGCTTACAGTGCAGATACAACTGCTGCTCAAGTCGACGTAAATCCATCACAATTATTATTAAGCTGTTATTTTAAAGTTATTTATAATAAAACGCAATTTTTTGAGCGCAGGGAGTAATCATGAAAGTGTTGCTCAAGTGTTTGATTTGCACGCATCCGTTCGTTTTACGATTGAGGCTCGTTTTGTTTGCTTTTCAAAACAAATATTACCATTTATAAACATTTTTTATACATCTTATATTTGCTGTAAATATATTTTTACAAATTGAAAGAAAAATAAAAAAAGGGTAAAATAATATTTTGTACTTTTATTAATACTCTGTATAAAAGTTCTGCGATTACATTCATGTTTAAAAAGTTGCGTATTATTAATATAATGATATCGTAAACAAACTTATTTAAAAATACAAATAAAATTTGATAAAAATTGTATATAAATTCAACAAATTCACAATTAAAGAGAGTAATGAATAGTAAGAAAATATTTACTGTGTTCCGCATAATAAAAAGATTAACAATATTTTGTGCGATAAAAAAGATTCATAAAAAAAATATTAGAAAAAAACAATCGTGTCAATCAAAAAATTCAATGCAATTTAAAACTATTCTCAATTGAAACTTATAAATTCACATTCATATTAATGAGAGCTAACGGGCAAACATTTATAATCTTTCATTGATGATCGATGTGACTCGCTTGAGATGAGTTGTCAAAAATTCAGACTCGTTGCCAATTACAGTGTGCATATCCAACTTGCCTTCAAAGTACTACATTGGTTGCATAAAAATAAATTATTAATTAAAATATTCAGTATATAATAAATTTAAATTCAATGTTTCAATTCATTTTAATGTTCGTCAATGTTTAGAGTTGAAAATTGTTTCAACATTTGAATTAAACGACACTATATCGACATTACATTAATAATGTAAAATCGATAGCTACACATCTGTATCGATTTTATAGAGTTTTTAAATTTAAAAAACACAATAGCAAAACAAATAATAAGAGTAATTAATTTAACTAAATATATGAATGCAATAACAAACCTCTTTTTTGAATCCGAAACTGTTTCGCAAATGACTCTCTAAAGTTTTGATATTTTCTTCTCTGTTCGCGAGCTTAATGAGAGTGAAATTGGTTTTGCTGTCTCTTATCTTTCTCTTTATAACTTTTTTCGATTTGGACTCGTAAGCGCCAAACTTTTGTAAATTCTTCTTCCTGTACCTGATCATCATATCCGCGCGCTCGAACGAGCCTCTAATGATTTCGTCGTAATCTTTTCCGATCAAATGCTTGCCTCCATAATGCTTAAGCAGCTCAATAGTCTTCGTGATTCTCGCCTGTTCGCCCTTAATCTCCATCACTTCTTTCTGAATCTGACCAAGAATTCTGGTGGGCATGTATGAGCCGAGATATATGAATACAATGACGAATCTTTCGTCCTCATCGCTGGCGGTGTCCTTCATTTCGGCGTCAAAAGGATCTAATAATATCAAATTTTTTATCCCCAAATGCTTTCGTGCCAAATGGACGCCAATAAGAGCGCCAAACGAATGGCCAATAATATCGTAATTGCCGTCGGGATACAAATTTTGCAGTTTTTCTTTGAAGAAATGGCAAACTTTTTTGAGATCTTTTAGTTCATTCATAGATCGCAACCAATTAATGGCGACTACCGGGCGCTGAATTTCTTTAGCGAGTGTTTTAAAACTTTCAAAAATACCCTCAATTGGAGGCAAGAAAAATACAGGAGTGCCTGTGAAGATAATAAATGAACAATTATATTAAATTCATTTAGCAATGAGTGTCTCACGTACCAGTTTTGACATCGTTAAGGAGAGTTGTCTGTTCGTGAGGAATGTCAAATCTGATTTGCGACAGATTGGTTCGCGCCTTTTTGATGTCCGCTGCGTACTGTTTCAAACTGTCTTTTTTGCCATCTCTAAACTCTTTAAGCTCACCCACAGTGATCTTTTTGATGTCCGAGAGTGAGAGTTGTATTTCGTAATCTCTCTCCAATCGCTGTTGAATTTCGACCGCCATCATGCTATCCAAGCCGACGTCACCCAACGTTTCGTCGTTCGGACGTCTATCGATTCCCAAATGATTGCAGAGCTGCTGAAGTACTTCATCTTCCGATTTAGAGCCGGCACTTTCAAGATCGGCCTTCACTATCGATGATAATACGGGTGAGGATGACTGAAGGAAGCGGTCGAGAACGTCGAGACACGACGCGATTCGCTGAAGCAAAATACCGGCAAACAATTTCATGACATCGGCTTTCTCTTCATTTGCGAGCAACTGTTCGGCAACAATGCCGACGTCGCCAATCGGTCCCCATTGAATGGCCAATCCAGGAAGACCTTCACACAATTTCAGATAAGTAATTATAAATTAATAACAATAATTGAAAAGTTACCTTTATTTCGTCTCAACTCGCAAATGCGTTCCATCGCAGAGTTGGCGTAACCATAATTAGTCTGACCGGCATTACCGCGACCGGCGGTCAGAGAAGAAAACGCCACGAAGTAATCCAATTTCGGGCATTTTAATTGAGACACTTTATCGAGATTTGCGAGCGCTTCCAGTTTAGGATAGCAGACCTCCTTAAACGTGTCGACGGTTTGGTTTTCGATGAACGCGTCGCTCAGCACGAGAGCCAAATTGAAAATTCCGCCCACATTTCCCAATTTGTTTGCCTCGTCGATCAGTTTGTTGGTTCCCTCAAGAGTGGTGGCGTTATTAGTGGACACAGTTATGTCGATCTTGTAATCCGCCATAATTTTTCCAAATTCCTTAAATCTTTTCAAATATAACTTTTGATACGCATTCTTGATTCCTGTTCGTGACGTTAGAATTAATTTTTTCGCGCCGCGCATAACCAACCAATAGGACAATTCCAATCCAAATCCTCCCAAACCGCCAGTTATGATGAAAACCTGATAAACAAGCGATAAATTAAAAATATTAGAAATATGCATAATTTATAGCACAAGAAAAGCAAATAATGAGTATTAATAAAATCATACTTTTGAGGGATGAAACCAGGCTCTGGTGGTGGCGTTCACGACGAGCGGCTTCGGAGTGACCACAATCTTCTCGCTCTCCTCGTCACGTATTCTAATCAAAACCTTTCCCACGTGTTTGCCAGTCGTCATATATCTGAACGCCTGCTCCGCTTGAGTGGTCTCGAAAGTGGTCCTCTCGATCGGTTGGACCACATTGTTTTTGATTCCTTCTTCTAAAAGTTTGGTCATCCGTTTCATGAAAGTGTTGAGTATCTTCGAGTTCGGCCCCTCTCTGAATATGCAATCCAAGCCGACGCCATGGAATGAGATGTTTTGGAGGAAAGCGAAAAGACC
>JAQIYA010001656.1:0-12006 GCA_034699355.1 Microtritia minima
ATATAGTAAATTCAAAACCAGCAGATTATTATTTCATAAGTAATATGTATTTTTCATATTAGATTTTTATAATTTTTCATATTTCATATTTTCAAATTTCATATTTTGTGTTTATAATTAGAATATTAATCAAAACTGTAATAAAACGTTATTTTCTGCAAAATTTGTGAATATAACGAACGTTTGAAGCAAATTGAATGCAATGCGTTGACCGAAAGCGGTGTTCGCACGCAAACTCCAACGTTAACGCTCTCTGCTCTGCATTACGATCGTTGTCTGTCAGCGTTGTAAGCGTTGTCGACAGCGCCCAAAACAGTCTTAACGCTCAATCGTTGCAATCGCTGGTCCACTGTGTCTGTGAGCGCATCCGAGACTCGATTACAGGCGAGAAGTGCAGCCGAGTTGTAGTTACACATAGCGGCCGAAACACAGCCACTCCTCAACAGGTAAGTCACAACTCGTTAATCGCGTTAACGCGAGCCTCTCTTATCTCAATCAGTATTTACGAGATATTAATTACGTTCGCTGTATTGCATGCTATGAACCATTAATTCAGCGCAAAGCCGTTCACTCGTGTTGTTATTTTTTATTGCTTAACGTATTTCGTGCCAAAAAACTCGCTTCAAATTGAATATTGAAATCGAGATAACATACTGTAAATCGACTTAATTACTAGGCTTTTCAACTCTAAAAGAGGCGATTGCGAGATCGATAAGTGGTTCTCGAGTGCGAGACATAATGCGAGAATACAAGATCGTAGTGCTCGGCAGCGGTGGTGTCGGCAAAAGTGCTCTTGTAAGTGATGCCCACTCACTCCCATTTCGCGATTAACACGTGTTCTCGTTTCATGAATGGTGTGCACGCTTCTCATGGTTGGCGATCACTCGCGTATCGACAGACTGTGCAATTCGTTCAGGGTTTGTCTCCTCTCCTCGTTTGCCGTCTATTTTGCTGCTAATTCTTCCGTTTTCCCTCTATTTGTAGGAATATTTGTGGAGAAATACGACCCAACTATAGAGGACAGCTATAGAAAACAGGTGGAAGTGGACGGTCAGCAATGTATGCTCGAAATATTAGACACCGCCGGCACTGTAAGACTTCCGCTTAATTTGATTTGTAATTGTAATTAGTTGTCTGCCATTTCGTTACTTTTAAATGGTTTATCGATTTGTTTGATTCTGATTCTAAGACTGCTATCTTATGAAATTGAAAGTATTTCATGTAAAAATATATATTTTCTATAGAATTAAACAATTTTAGTTTGAGACTATAAGATCATATAAGGCGCAGACAGTTATATTTAGACATATAAGAGTAATGCTCTAAATGGGCGAATAATGCGATTGTAATATTTTAGGAACAATTTACAGCAATGAGAGATCTGTACATGAAGAACGGTCAGGGATTCGTACTCGTCTACTCAATCACAGCACAATCAACGTTTAACGATCTTCAAGATTTGCGCGAACAGATACTAAGAGTTAAAGACACCGACGACGTGCCTATGATTCTGGTTGGAAACAAATGCGATCTCGAGGACGAGCGAGTGGTTGGCAAAGATCAGGGCGCGAATCTCGCGCGATCGTTCAACAACTGCGCCTTTCTCGAGTCATCAGCCAAAGCCAAGATTAATGTAAATGAGGTACGAAATCACGCCTTTCATTGTTGCACTCTTTCGTTTTGTTTGTATACTCATTCATTTGTTTGTCTCGATTGCCTTACAAATGATGTTCGTACTCGTACGCTTAATTGTGTTCTCTCTTTTTTCCAGATTTTTTATGATCTGGTGAGGCAAATAAATAGGAAAAACCCCGAAAAGAAGCAAAGGCCTCCTCGGAAGCCAAGATGTTCAATCTTGTAGATAACCTAATAATTTTAACTCCATTCGAATGAACTGAAGAAAGTAAATGCCCTGTAAAGACGAATCCCGTTCAGCCAACATATGACGATAAAAAATATTTTAAACTCTTCATTATGAACTCATTTTATTACAATTTATAACTTTAAATCACTAGTAAAGAGTTAACTTTCATTGTTCTTAAAAAGATTTTAAAGAGACGTACACTATTATGATGAGCACGTATTTCCTTTAATCAAATTTAAACCGACAAATGAACAAATTTGTCCAAGTTTTAAGTCATAACGAAATTTTAATATTTTGGTTTTTTGCTCAATGTTTTAATGAAATCTATAAAAATTGTATTTTGCTTTTTATTATTTATGTCTATTGAAAAAAAATGTTTTCCAAATGTTAATATTAACTGCACAATTGATTATTACGGAAAGGAAACACTTGTTAAACGAGAGAGAGCTTGAATATTATGAGGGTTTTTATTGATATGTTAATTTGGGTGTTCATTAAATTAACTGTTAAATAGCACCGCATGTCTGTTCAAATTATGGTTGTAATTGTGAAATCATATTGTTTGGTGCTATTTTTGGTTTATCTCAATTGCCAGTTGACAAACGATAAAACATAAATATCTTCCTTGAAATGAAACTTTTACTGAAATTAACTTGTTTTAAAAAATACAACAAAAAATACAGCTCCAATTCTATTAGTGATTGTAATTTTAATTATTGATATATTAAAGTGCCGCCTGTTAATCATGACTAGAGCTTTATTTCGCCTCTACTTCTTGGGTGGATAGAGAACCTCGTTGTCGCTGAACACGACGCGTTCAATGGTCTGATTGCAAAAGAAACATTTGTCGCTGTGCCGCAAAAAGTGCATTGCTATGCATGACCTAAATGGCAGAAATGGCATTTAGACATACAGTGGTACACATTGATTGCAAAGTGCGTTATTAAACATAAATGACAATTGCCTGCATGACTGATGCCCGCATGAGAAGAGCGCCTCTTTTCTGTTGGCGTAGCAAATCGTGCAAATGTCGTCCTCCGAGATCTCTTCGCAATTGATCAGCTCTTTCGACTGAACCATATGCTGATACTTTGCTATTAACAAATTAATCGTTTGCCGCAGTGATTCGCTCTCTTCGGGCGTGAGTTCGTCGAAATTGGTCAGATTGAACGCATTAACGCTATCCGAGTCACCGCCAGTAATATATAATAGCGATGTCGGCAAAAAACTCGCGTCAGTAATAATAGCTCTAAAAATGCCAATTTTAAACATGCTTTTCATTTCATTATATTGTATTAATAATTAATACCGAATGGCGTTTTCCTTTGATTCTTGACTGCCCATTAAAGTTAGCCCAATAAGTATACCAGAAACTAATTTCAAACGAAATTTCATTAAATCTCCAGTATTTTATTTCATTTAATTATTATTTATTTGACGGTAAAATTTATTATTAGTTGATGTCATAGAGTTAATCTGTTTAAGTAGATTTAATCTTTTCTTTATAATCTTATTATCTCATAGAAAAATGAGTAATTGAGTTGCAGTTAGTATTAATATACACAAAATAAACATTATTTTGACTTAATTATATTTCTTAAGTATTTATTTCAAGTTTAGTGAAGTGAAGAGATTTTAAGCATTTAAGTTATTCTATAATACAGTCTTTAATGAATATTGAATGCGAAGGATTTGCTTCATTATGTACCCAAGTTTCCAAATATAAGCCGGTCCTCATGTATAAGCCGAACTCTACACAAGTAATAGTATATGACATAAACATAATTTATGTCACAACTATATGATCATAGAGTTAACTATACAGTTAACAGATTTATAAGAATGAACAGCTTTTTAGCTGATGGAGTGCTGAGCTTAATATTGAACAAAATTTTGACTTATTCTGACTTAATATATAAATAACGTAAAATAATAACGTATTTACATTAAAATTTCTTAAATTATCTTAAACTTAGAGAAAAATGTGTAGTATTAATAAAGCGAGAACTATGTGAGTGACTGCATAACATATTTATTCAAACATAATTCAATATATGCCTAAAATAATATGAATTTTAAGATTAGCTCATTTGTACGGTCGTTCTTGTTTTAGTCTATATAATGATAAATTTATTTATTTATTTATATTTTGCTTGTGATATATTGATATTAGTTTCCTTATTACCTCAACAATACAGTATATTCAATTAAAACAAAATATTTTATTTTAAAAAAAGTTGAATTAATTGATAACTAATTGAAAGTGTATTTGTTTTGTTTGCTTTAATATTGAGTTTAATTTTATCAGTAAAGAGCAGGGATTTGAGGAAATATCGCAAATCGAAAGGCACACAATAGAAGGTTGAGGTTATTCTCAAAATACTCGCACATGTGTCAGATCGAGGATTTATAATTATTTTATTTAATTTAAATGCAAACAGGTGTTCAATTTGATCTGAAAATTATTTGTTCTTTGCTGTGCAGTAGAAACGAGAAATAAATCAGTTTAAAAGCTTATGTTTGAAGTTATTTGAAATAAATCTCTCTTCTCATACGTTTATTATAATATTTAAAATTCAATAATTTTATTTGAATAAATTCAGCATTGATTGAATTAATCAACATTAAACGAATATAATTTGCTGATAAATTAAAAATACATTACTTACGATTTACTGTAGATAGACATAAATTTTATTAATATTAACTTTTTCTTTGCTATTTTTATATTCATTTTCATATGAAAAAGGATAAACTTGTGATTTAAGTTAGTGGTATTTTTAAAATTGAATTACTTTTATAAATTTAACTGACTTTTAAGAGAAAAAAATACTGTGCTGTATTAAATCGAAATTTACGATTCCGCTTATAATATAATAAAAAGGCAGATAGCCTTCAAAATTGATCAAATAGATGCCAAGTAAATCGTATAAATGAGACATTAATGCCAAAATATGAAGTTACATACAATTTCTATACTATTGTTAAACTAATAAAGAAACGCGTAGCGAATTCTATTGTTGATAATTTTGAAAAAATTAAAATAACAATAAGTTTTCATAGGAAAAATAGAAAAGATTAAAGCAAGAAGTGTGTGACAAAATAACACAAATAAAACTTATTAAAAATATTCTCCCCAAAGAGTTTCAATTTAAATATGGTTTATTGAAATTCAAAGGCTTAGCGGTAATATTTTCTAATTCAATGACTCGCTATACAGTAAATATAATTTTGTTATTTTAATAAAATTGAATTTAAATTTGTTTTAATAATAACTCCATTTTAAACTTAATGCCAATAATTTGTTATTAAAATTGATTGTCAACCGTAACAACAAGGAAACGAAAAAAGTTATTAAAGAGATTCAAAGTCAAGAAATTAAATTATATCCTTAAATGAATTGTTATATTCGAACAAATTTAAAACCTGTAATATCTATAGTTATAGGTTTTAATGATGATGAACTGAGTGTTGGCAGTCGATAATCTGCTATTTTGATTTTAAATGTTAAAGTGTCCGCCAATTTCTCATTCTTATTCAGAAAATTCTTAGCACAAGAAAATTTCTTTGTGTTTTCATTACATATTTTCATTACATGCTATCATTTCATTGTATCGCTTTTATTATTTAAATGCTCATTGTATTAATAATAGAAGTTTATGCCTAATTATATGATTACAAATTATTAATACTCGATTTCAAAAGAATTAATTAAGAGTTAACAAATTTAAATTCAGAAAATTACAAATAATTTAACAAAAAAATTGATAAAGTTGCTCATTTTATTAAGAGTGATAAAATACTGCATAACTTTTAAAGAACTTGTAAATTCCGCGTGAGAAATGCTTTAGTTTGAGTGGTTATATTGGGCGTTACCCAAACACCGAGCATTTTATCGAAAAATCAGTGGTGATATTCGGATTTCAACGAATTTAACCATTCATTTATTTAGAACCCCAAACCACCATCAAATCAATATCAACTTAACCGTAAACCCCCTCAACTCAAATCGTTTATCTATAGACTTAACCGAACCTATACGTTTATGATAAACAATCTCAATAATTTTTCAATTTTTAATCAAAATTCATCCTAATTAAAGATCAGTATTGATCAGTATTATTCTTTAATTTTTATAAAATCTTTTATTTCGCAACAGAAAATTTTGAATTAATAATTATTTGATATTTAATAAATAAAAAAACTAATCTTAAGATATTTTCAAACTAAATTAAAATTCAATATTTAATTATCTTGTTTTTAATGTTTAAGTCTTTAATACATAGAAAAAGAGAATTCTGAAATTAATAAATACTAGATTAAAACTATAATTATAAAGAAAAGTACATGTTATTTATAGAAATAAGTCTAAAACTGCATAATATATTTAATTCTTCTTATTTCGTGAAGCATTAATAAACTTATCTTGTTTTCTTAAATTTATTATATATAAAAGGAAATCTGCGTTTCGCGGATGATATAAAAATTAATTTTATGATCGAATTCGATCGAAATAAATTAATAAAGAAAAATATTAAACAAAAATTACTCTATGATAGCCTGCGGGCTAAGAAAAAAGTAAATTTTGTAAAAAGTTTTGCCATTCGGACTATTCATGGGGTGCGGGCTATATATGAAATTTTATTCAAATTTATTTTTAAAAATGCAAAATATATCTAAAGAAAAATAAAATAATCTTCCGATTCAACCATAAATAATTCAAATATGTTACTATACTGTTGTAGAGAAGGATATAATATTGAGATATCACCAGTATTTTCAGATTCGAAGCCACTGTTGGCGGTATTATTATTGTTAAACTTGTCAAAGCGTTTAAATATTTGAGTTAGACATCGATAACTTATTTGTTATTGAGTGCGGGCCATACATGAGTGCGTTCAATCACAGTGTTTTATGCACACACTTTTAATAATCCTAGTTTTCCTTTCATATTTATATCTCCATTATATAACATAATCACAACTTTATCATTTTCACTGATAAAGTTTTAATAGCTAATCCATTTCGGTTTGATTGTTAAATGTTTTCAAGTTTACTAATAAGCGTTCGTTCGATATCTTATCTGTTTGTTGCCACACATGAATAATACATGAATAATCAATTGTAATATTGTTAATACTGAATACAAATTTGAAAAACATATCAAACAAATTATTATATTAAATTCGATATTAAAATATATTTTACTATTAATATAAGTTAAGTTCTATTTCCATTCATTTATTATTTTCTTCTGTTTTAAATCAAATATGAATCTAATATCAAGTTTTGTTTCATTTTTTATGTTAAGTTATAAAAATCGCATACAATAGAAAAGTGTTCAAAAGTTTCAAATTTCCTCTTTTATAAAATACAAAAACAAGAGATATTGAAAATCTGTCAAATTCTCAAAATTGTTATAATTTTTAGAATTCCATTTATAGAAAATAATAGAAAAAGTCCAAATTATGTCCATAACACAAAACTCTGAACCCTAATTAAAGTGTGTTTTTTTTCTTTTGCTAACGCTCACGAGTCAGAGTAAAACAAGTATAACAGATTATATCAAAAGGAACTGATTTTATTTCTATAAAATATTATACAAGACTATATACAAGTAAGGGTGCCTATTAGGGTGCAGTTCCATCCATCCCACCATTTTTCAGTATTTAAAATGTTAATAAATTTTTAAAAATTATCACAGAAAATCAATAATAAATCTATTAATATATTTGAACGCAAAAATACGTTATCATTTTTATTGAATGAGCAGTTGCCGACTGCCACAGATTACATACTTTTTAACAGTCAGTTTATATTGTGATGCTTTACTTCAAACACAAACCTGAATTTAAACCTCAAGTTCTAAACTGAAGAAAATATCAAATCTGGGCATTTCTAAGATTTTGAGGTACAGATCCGGGAAGAGATTCGGAGATTAAAATTTTCATCAATATTTAAATAATTCAGTGAAAATTGTTAGCCGCTAATAATAAACTTATTTTTTCAAGTATTTAGAATATTAAAAAAAGCTGTAGCTGTAAAAATATTTACAATTAAAAACGTATTCATTTTCTACTATGCGAGGGATAAGTCTTTTAAATATATTCAAAAAGTTTAAAATTTAAGTGTAAAAATAAGTAAAATTGAAAATTTATAAATCATATCAACCTTAAAGTCTTACTATTTAGTATAAAATTAGAATTCAATTGATAAATTGTTTCATTTACCTGCAGCTAATATTTGAAAATAAGATATCGACTCCAATCCAGGTATTTCCAAATTGATGACAAAATCAAAACAACCAGTAATTGTTATTCTATTTAATATCTGACAGACAAGTTGTGCGAGTTGTGTCAAAAGCATTTCATTAGTTGACGACAGAGTTATTATCTCAGGACAAACACGAATAATCATCTCTAATACTCTCAGTAATGTTAAAGTTAAATCGAAACACGTTGAAAATATCTTTAGTTGCCTCGAATCGATAAAAACCTAACAAATAATATTTGTTAATTTTATTATTAATAAATAATATTTCACATAAACTAATAAATTTGTTAAAAACCTTTTGAGGTCTATTAGCTGAGGTTTGAATTTCTTGAAGCATTCCAATAAACTCGGAAAAAGACCAATTTAGTTGACACAATACACTGCTTAAGAAAGCTATGCCTGCTTTACGCTCACTCGTTAAATATTCACCGATCAGGCTTTGATAAAGTATTGATGGATAAGGCTCTGAATGATATTTTAAATTTTTTTAGAATTAATTTTACAAAATTAAGCTCTAATAACTTATTCATACTCAGATAGTTTAACGAAGTTGTGTCCTTATTAATGGGATATCCAAGTTTGGGAGACATATTCGGTGGATTTGAATAACGATACGCAAATCCAGATCCTTTCCAAAAACGCAACTTTAAAACATTCAAAATATTGTTTATTATGATACAAATACAATAATTTATATTCATGAGATTCAATATAACAAAATAAAATTCCAATACCAGAGTCCAATTACTCTGAGCCCACGGTCTGTTCTCGTAAGGCTGACACAAAGATTTAATCATTTTGATGCGTTTATCTTCGGCTATTGATTCTAAAGAACTCAAAGTTTCTGGATTTGAAACTATCGAAGCCAACGCTTGCGATAAGCTATCCTTCAATTCAGCACTCGTTACTCTCTCATCAGCAAAATGCGTTGCAATAAAAGACGAAAACTTCTGCAAAATATCGAGATATTCCTGTCGAGAGGATCGAAAATATTCATCACTTGATACCATAAAATAGAATCGAATTGATGAACATAACGATAACAGCGCTTCAATGAAGTATTCGGGTATAAATCTAAATAAAGAGCCACAAGAGCTCGCGTGCTCTAATGTGTTGAGCAATAGCTTTATCAACCAAAATATATTCGATCTTCTAGTTTCAGTGAGTTCAGTAGAATTAATTAATATAAGCTGTCGTCCATAAGATAATATTTTATCTTCTAAAACACTCATTGTTTTCTCAAATTCTTCGGCACTTGTCTTATCGATTTCATATCTATCCTTCAGATCTTTAAATGCTTTAATATATTCATCCAAATTGTCGCGAACAGTGCATAACTTTCCCAACTGTTTGTGCGCCCCTGAAGTGTATAGTTTGACAAGATTATCGAGTAGACTATAAATGTGTTTCATGTGTATGCTTAGCGATACCACATCTTCGACATACTTTGTCCTAAAATTAGTTTTCAAATAATTTATATAAAAAAATTATCCAACAATTTTAATGTAAATGATGCACAATTTTTAAGCTTACAGTTCATTTTCGTAATTCTTCCTCAAATACGATGCCATTCCTCCAATTCGCGAACTTTCATTTTCTACACTATCATTATCTATGAAATACGTAATTCCAATAACATTTACGGCGTCGTTATAGTGATTTCTGAGTATTGAAATCAGTTTATTAAATAATGATAATACAACTGGACTTATATTTGGAAATATTTGATGAGATATAGGAGATCGACAATTCGCGTTAACAGTTTCTTTTACGAATTTATCAAACTTTTCTATAAAAATAGCTCGACTTTTATCGTCTTTAAATAACAGAGTGCTGAGTATAGATTCTTGTAAGTCTTCGATTTCAGAAATTGATGATTCGGTGGCGGAGTTTCTTGAGTATTGAGTTCCACTATTTTCTAACAAATCACTTATTGTTATATTCGGAAATAGACTACTGGTTATTATATCGTCTTCGATAGTTTTGATGTCCAACAAGAGAGGAAATTTGGTTTCAAACAGGATATTAAGTAAATAATGCCGAGTTGTCATGTGTTGCATTAACGATAACATAACTAATAAAAACAATTTTTATTAAAGTTATAACATATTATTATAATAAGAGTAAGTGATAGAGTAAATCAATTTTATTATACAGTGTTACCTAATAAATATTGCTTTTGTTTATCGAAGTTTAAAACTGGTGTTTCACTTTTAAACCTGACTTGAATTGGTGAGTATCGATAGCGGTTTATAATAGAGCGCAATAAGTTCTCCAAACACTCTCGCATTTGCTTCTCTTCTAAATGAGAATAGACTCTTATAAGTTTAAATTTTCATATATTGGTAAAACTTTATTCAAAAACTAAGCAATGTATAAATAAAAGAACTTTTTAGGTTTTATTTTGATTATAAACCAAAGTTTTAATAATTATTAATTTTACTGTGAATTTATATTTTTATATTAGAATTATAGTGTAAATTAAAAGATTATCTTTAAGCATTAAGCTTTTATCTGTGTTAATCAAAGACAATCTAAGAAATACGGTATCTTAAATTTTTAAAACCTAAGTTATTATTTTTTTAAAATATAATTAATAATGACAACCAAATTAAAAACGTAATAAAACTTACCTAATAATGTCCACATCAAATCCAATATTATATGAACAGAATTCGAGTTTAATGTTATTAATTTATTTAAAAGACATTCTTCTATCACATATTTATTTGTAATAATTTGACTAAGATGTGCAAATATTTTATTGCAAATCAAATATTGAGTAACAGTTGGCTGATTGACTGCATCATTGAATAGTAGATTACATATCCATTCGATCATCAATGAAGCTGAGGAAACCTTTAGAATACAAAACATAAAATGTTTTCACTTTGATATAACATATTTTCAGCGATTATTTACATAATCATATGGAGGCGCTTCTAATGTTTGATAGTTATCGATCGGATATCTGAGTGGTGTCGATCCGAAATTGGCGACAACTGATTCCTGATATGCCAAAGATATTGACGGATAATAAGCGTACAGTTTGCCGATACGAACGATCTATAGATAAGTATAGATTTAAAATTACTTAATTATTTAATTAAAATAAAATTTAAAATTGTTTACGTTAAACGCTTGACCCAAATGTTTTCCATTGCGATAGAAATCGATGTTCCCCTCGTCGAGATCAATGGTGCACGTAATACAGTCACCGATTTGCCAAATGTCGCCATACTTTACTGTCGATACGTTCCATTTTTTCACCTTTTAATTTGTAATTACGTGTCACTCATCATTATTTTTATATCAATTTCAATTCAATTATAATGTTAACAAGAAATAGTAAAAATTTAATCTTAAATAATTTTTAAAAAATGTAATGATCTTAATTTGCAAAAGATTGTAAAAGATTAAAAAAATGTAAAAGATTGTAATAAAATGGTACTCTATTTCCGTCGTAAGCGTAGGAGTCGTTCGTGTCTCCGACGCCCTTCTCCTGAGAAAATTGACAGTTTCTGGTGGACCAACCGATTTGCATCACTCCCTTCGTATTCAACATTACTTCGTACTGCCATTTACCCTAACAGTTAAATGATCATTCATTATATCTATTTTAAACTCAAAAAAACTAATGCCAATCACAATCAAACCTTGAAAACACAGCAATTAGTTTTAATAGACGAAAATCCCGAATGACTAGAAAGACCCAAACGGTCGCTATCAATGACTAAACTAAAAAAAAATAAAACACCATAAGATGACTGTAACATAACATAAAACGAGCTGAAGATGAATACCTGCCGATATTAGTGGAGACGTCGAATATGACCGAATTGGGACCCAAACGACCGCTCGTCTCACTC
>JAQIYA010001657.1:0-12005 GCA_034699355.1 Microtritia minima
AGCGCACGGATGGTTACAACTGGCGCACAGACAGTGGTTGGCGTTACGGAAGTGCACGTCGTGGCCGACCTGTGAAGTGATCACTTAATTTCGCTTAAGACTAAAACACTTATTGTGCGCAAACTCTGAGATCAATCATAATTTTTTTTTGATGCATTCCTTCGCTATCATTCACTCTATCCATGCTTATCATTCTCTAAGAGAATAATTCTATTGTTTGTGATTTTCAGGTTTAGGCAAATCCAATTCATGCTCTCGTGCACTGCTATAATAAGTAATTAAAACTATTGTTAACATTTTTTTTTGTTGAAAAGAATAACAGATTTGATTTTAAACGTCAAACTTTTTTTTAAAAATTATCGCGCGAAATGATATATACATTTATTAATGATATAATCAATAAATCAATAAATCAGCGCAAAGAATGCGTGCGATCGTGCATATGATAAGCGATAGCGAGAGAGAGTTAAAGTTAGAGAGAGAGAGAGAGAGAGAGAGAGAGAGAGAGAGACTTACGTGATGCGGAGCGTTGAGAGAGCAGTGCTCGACCTGAACGCTTGGCGTCCTCTGTATACTAATCAGTTGTCCCGGTTTTAGCTGAACCGACATTCGCGACAACATTGTGCCTGAAATGATTGCATTAAATATTTAAATAACAACAAACAAAGTTAATCTCATAATTAAATGCAAAATAATGTTTAAACTAAATATTAAAATTTTAATATTAAAGTTAGTATTAGAATTTTAGAGTTGACTCACCAGATCGCGGTCTACCCGAGTAGTTGTCCACTTTGGTCAGCGCCGAGAGCGGCAAAAATTTGGCAAAATTTTCTTTGGATATGAAATAACGGCGGCCGTCCAGCGTTCCGTCGCCCGAACCGATGCAGTTGTCCTATAGTTTAGCAAATAAAATTATTATTATTATAATAAAGAAGCAAAATTAAAAATTTTAATAAACTTGAATTAAATGAAAACAAATTACTCACAAACTCGATGCCAACGGTCCAATCGTTAGTGACCTGCGGCATACGACCGATCCATTTAACCGAACCGAACTCCGGACCAGTGGTGCGAACCCACGCCACTCTCTCGCCCAACGAGATGGTGGGCGCGATCGGCTCTTTGAAGAGCGGCTCGTCTGGCGATTCGCTGGCGTTTGGCGACGACGGACTCAACACTATTGCGATTAAAAGAGAAGCACTTTTGAAATAAGTGTATTCATAATAGTTCGCAGTCTCTGCGAGATTAATGAAAGTTAAGTATGAATTTAGCGCAAAGCACGCGAAACCTATGCGCTGAATAGATAATTACGGGATTTTTAATTAAGATTTTTAAATTTCAATTAAGAGAAGATTTATTTTATTTACATTCATCTATCTTTTTTTGTTAATAATTTAATTAAGTTTTGACACTGCGCTGAGCGGAAAGAAAGGAGCACTCTATTGGATTCAGACCAACCTCTAAGACACGCGCGTTCATAGCTGTAAGCCGAGTGTCATCGTCTTTGAATAGAAATTCTGCTGACAGTAATTGCGAACAAGTAATAATAAAGCAAAAATATTTGAAATGCAAGTCTGCAGTCGTGAAAATTTGTGTATGTAATCAGAAAAAGTTCAAAGATAAATAAATAGTTTTTACGTCTAAATTAATGTTTTCAAAATATTGTAATGAAAATTTTCACTCTCTCTCTCTCTCTCTCTCTCTCTCTCTCTCTCTCTCTCTCTCTCTTACTCTTAACGAAATTGAATTTCAAATTTCAATTGAAACGATTTCTCCACTCATTAGTTTCAGGCAAATCAAAATACATTTTTAAAAGCATAATTTAAAAAATACATTAATAATCGATAAAACTTTTATTCTATGATTTTTTTCAATGTTAACAACATATTCCTCTAAATAACTACGCTATAAATTATTGTATAGTAAAATTAAATATTAACTCAACAAAATTCTTCAAAAAAACAATCCAAACTCTTTCTTTTCGAAATAATAAAATCACATTAAACACACACACAGAGAGAAGATAGAGATAGAGAGATAGAAACGAGCACTTAATTGCATTAAAAGTAAAAACTAATCGACGCGTAAGTAAATGGCGAAACAAACACAGGGAAACACTCGGTGCCATCCGTTTAATTGCATTATTAGACACTTGAATTGATGCACAATAGAGCAATTAAAGACGTCGTGATGATGCCGGTGCCTAAAGATGATGCCGAATGCCGATAAGCCCTCACTACTAATTATTATGTCCTCCAACTCAAACTCCGTCAGTAAGAAAAGGGATGCCAAACACACACACACACACACACACAAAATACTGGGCGCAAACATCTTTTTCAATTAAGTTAATGGCATTAAATTTTCGCAATTTTTTGTGTTCGTTTATATGAATCTAAATTATAAATTAAACAATTTATTGATACCAGCGATGATACCGTATAAATCTATCATTTTCTGTGGCATCAGAGAAAGAAAAATGTTTGTTTAATATTTCATGAGATTTCTTATTTTTAATGATAATTTTCGATTTACAGTATTATTTTCTCTCTCAGTCTCCGTTCATTTCCAGCCGAATGACTGTAATAACTCAAAGTCGAGACTTCAGGATTGAGACTCAAACTAATTAATTTCAATTTGTAATGTATAATTTAAAATATAAGCAATCAAATTAATTGCTATACAAAATATGATTAATTTGCGATAAAAACCAGTCAATAAGAGAGTCCTTTTCAATGATAGCTACTCTCGATTGCGAGCACAGATGGTTAAGTTAATAAGCCCTGACTTAATACCGCACAACAAGATTACTTTGTCAGTGGAGAGAAACAAAAAACAAAACACACCAAAATTATGATCAACACATAAATAGTGAATGAAGCCTAATTCACTGGAAGCTAATGAAAGCTATATTTGGCAATCATTTGATGACAGAGCGATCCGCTGTTAGAGAGACAGAGAGAAGTCGATGAATCTAAAAGGTCTCGCGATTGTATCGTAAAAATTTAAGTGATGTGTGTTTTGGGGGTTATGGCAGAAACAGATCTCAATCATTTTGAATTTATTCGCGACAAAAAACATTTTATTTTTTGCTCGCGAGAGAGACAGTATGCCAATCGTACACGAGTCCTATGTGTATCAACATAATCAATATAACTCAATCAACATCACCAAAAAAATATATGGCAATAACATGAATGAAAATATAATTAAGTTTCAAAAAGTTTTTATTTTGATTTAATATACAGTTTATTATTTAAAGAAAACATGCGAACAAATGATTTCCTGATTTTCATCTGCTCTCTCGCCTCTCTCTCTCTCTCTCTCTCACTCACTCACTCACTCACTCACTCACTAGCTATCACTCGCACGCATATAAATCTCAAATATTTCTATGGCGCGCGCGTAACGCTATTTTAATCCATATTTCTTCTTACTTTTTCGACATGACATTTCACGATTTATGTGATTTTTTCCCTCACTCTCGCTATATATACATAACATTTACAAAACTTCTATTTCAAATCCTTTTTATTATTTGGGTCAACATTTTAACGGCAGACAGTGTTTGAGAGTGAAAGACTGAGGAATGAGAGGGCGAGTAAGAGAGTGAGAGAAAGAGAGAGATAAAAGAGGATAAACGATAGAAAAGCGGAGAAAAGCCAAAGAGAGAGAGGACTGAAGTGTGAAAGACTGGAAAAAGTCTGTCTTTAAAATATCGAACTTAAATTCTTGTATCGTTAAAAAGGTGTTTGGGTTTTGCTGTCTGCTATATATGTTTTATTTGTTTTTTGCGCTTATGCTTCAATTTGATGTAGATTTTCAATGCAAAGCACACACACATTGAAGCGAAGAATAACGAGATAAATAAAAAGAATAACGACAACAAAGTGGTGCAATTCTTTAGGGCTGATATTAAATTTATATGTTAAGTACTTTTTAAATGGATTCTTAAAAGTTATTACGAGATAAATTTTAAAGCATATTTTGAGTGACAAAATAATTGGATTTTGTTATTATTTTCTTTTCTGTTTCTTCATTTTTACGAAATAAAAAATTTTTTACTTAACATTTATATATAACTCCTTAAACCTAAATAAATAAATAGAAAATACTACAAAAACACTAAATAATACCACCGAAAAAACTAAACACAGATAATAAATTTTCAACTAAAAGAACAATTTGCAGCATTTCTTACAAATCCGATTATTTCAATGAACGGAAAAAAATCGCATAAAAATAAAAGACATTTTAGCCTATTATCGGGAATATAAAAGTCAATGCTTCAGCACTTGACATTTTGCCAATAAAAGAAAAAGTCGAAATAAACATAACCTCTGCTCGTGTGTGTCTGTGTGTGCGAGTGTTTGCAGTTTTAAATAGATTGAAACTATTGAGGTCGAAACCATGATCAATATGGTCTATAATTGAATTGCGAATCAGAACCAAAAATAATAAATTTCAAAAACTGCTCTTTAATTTCATTATTGAATTATTTTATAGTTTTCTTTCATTTTTTCGCTGTGAAAATTTAAATAAGCTTTTTAAGCGAAAACAATGATAAGTTAACAGTGAAAAAAAGAAAAAAGCTCAACCATTATGATAGAAATTATAGCTTTTATTAGCTTTTATACTTGAAAAGAGATAGAAAAATGAAAAATAATAATTTAAGTATTTCGCTCGACATCAAAGCTCAGGCACTAAAAAACCGATTTAAATCAAATAAAATAAAAATTATGGTCATTGCCGTCGACGACCGGCCGTCTCTCTCTAAGCGCTTAGTCGTGTTAAGGCTCTCTCGATTCCGAGAGACAGATACAGGCGAACACATAAACGCCAATCAATAAAATGAGAGCGTGTCAGACATTAATCTCGTATCTCAGAGGTGGGGGAGAGTGAGAGTGAGAGAGAGCATCAAAAATAAAATATAAAAGTTAAGTTAAGTTAAGTTAAGTTCGAGTCTCGCAAAAAAATAAATGCATAGCGTTTGAGAAATGTCAGGAGAATTTGGAAGAAGAAGAAGAAGAAAAAAAACGATCGCCGATTTGACTTTAATGAAAACGCTGTTCAGTAGTTAAATGGTTTTCAAGACTCCCTTTTGAGTCGAGAGTTTGTCAAATAAGAAAAAACTACTACATAATAGTCGAAAAGTTTCAGATATTTTTCTTTTCTCTCCCTTCTCTCTCTCTCTCTACTCCTACTCCTCCTCAGCGAAAGAATTTTTTCTAAGAAAAGCCCGACTAAAAGGCAGTCCGACGACAGAAAAAAATTTCTCTCTTCTTTGTTTGTCCCTTCTATTGTGAGAGTTTTATGCTGAACAGACGCGCAATTTAAATGCCAATACTAAGAGAGAGAGAGAGAGAGAGAGAGAGAGAGATCACTCTTTTAATTATTTGAGTATTAGATAAGCATCAATATTTTAATGAGGAAGTTCAACGTAGACGTTACTGACAGCGAGTGAGATAAAGAAGAAGAAGAAGAAGAAGAGAAAAAATGAGATGCATTTCATAGCAAATTACGTTAGACATAGGTTTGGCGTAGAGATTAGTTGGCGAATGGTTTAGGGCTTAGAGAAGTGAGTGAGGATGACTGCGCTCTGTGGATGAGTTGCGGTTAAGGATTTCTAATTAATTTAGGATAGATTTTTTTTTGTTTCTATGTGTGTGTGTGTGCCCACACACCAGAGCGCGAGCCTAATTAATCAGGACCTGAGATCGTGATTAATTTCGCTATATATATCTATATATATTGACGACCATTTCCTCGGCTCAACTCAAGCGCAATCCTAATGACTGGGCTGTGACTATGAGAGAGAGAGAGAGAGAGAGAGAGAGAGAGAGAGAGAGAGAGAGAGAGATCTGATGTCGAAATGCCTGTGCTATCGATTTGATTGAATAAATATTTGAACGCTGAGCGAAATAACCAGTAAAATATAAAAACTAGAATCAATTACTAAGCTCTTAATATAATAGCCGTCTTCTCGAAAATAAAGTGCTCAAACACTGGAGTGTCTGAACACTTTATTTTCAGGATTTCTTTCTACAATAAAAAAAATTTTTCTTACCCGAAAGAAACTGACCGAAAGTGCTCTGTCTTTTTTTGTCCAAATACGAGGGAAGCGTCCGCACGTCAATGCTGTGGCGGGCGGTGCGCGCGGCCAACGACGACGGGCCGCCAAAAAGTGTGCCCGGTTTCGAGAGAGTGGCCAACTTGGCCGACATTAGCGGCGACTTGAGGGTTGGACTCTTCGGTGTCGGCGTCGGCATTGTCGAGGAGGACGAGGCCTCGCCGGTGGTCGGCGACGTGTTGGTCGGACTCGTTGTGATCAGAGTCGGTCGCGCCGTCTCTTTCGTGGCCGGCGTTTTGTGTTTGGCATCACTCATGCTAGTCATTAATCACAGGAACAAAATTTCACTTTAAGTTTTAGCTCCGCTTCAATGGTCTCACAGCACAGCACAACACGAAACAAAATACTTTGATTTTTATGTGACTTTAAGTATGGCTATATTTTTTTCAAATAAAAACAGTCGATATTTTCAGTGGCGTCTCAACGGAAACGACCGGTTAAACAGAACGGCTTAATAGCTATGCACTGTCTTTCTCGGCGCAATCAAAACAGATATATTTGGGCGATAAAAAGCTAAAACTAACAGCACTTTTGACGACAATTGCACGCAAAGAGCAGCTCAATTGGACAGTAATGCCACGCATTTTTTTCTCTCTCATTCACAACTGAAATAACTTCAATCACGACATCGCATCCAATTGACACAAACTTACATTACCGTTATATATCCATAAACTAAATCATAGCTTACTCTCTCTCTCTCTCTCTCTCTCTCTCTCTCGCACTCACTCTCTCACACATACTCTTAACGCACACATCAATAATAATGACCCATATTCTCATAAATCATATCCCAAACACTATTATGCAGTTAACTTGTAATAATCATTTACTCGTCGTGTCGTCAAAGACGGCGAGAGAAGAGAAGGAAAAAAAACATTTAATACTTGGGAAGTAATAACAGGCAGTGTTATCATCATATATATAGTGGCGTGAAATTGTCGATAAATTGATAGCACAATATAAAACTTGCACACATTGTGTGAACACACACATACACTCTCAACCGCACCAAAAAAACAAACACAGAGTATAAGAATAAATAGATATATCAATTCTTACCCCTGTTTGCCCACAAAAAAGAAATTAATAAAAAATTAAAATTTCAAGAGTAGATACAAAAATCAAATGATAATAGAGGCCATGATTTTGCGCTTCTGAAAGAAAATATATGCGAATCAAACGGACGCGCAGACCAGCAGCTCGTCGTCGGATTCTTCGCTCTTCACTGCGAGAGCCATGATATATATTCTGCAAACATAATAATAACGTGATTCCATAATAAGTGCGCTCTCTGTTGAGTGCGCGCCACGATATGGTCAGTGGATTCTTTGATGTTACGCTTGTGAGCCGCCCTCTGCTGTTATCCAAATCGGATGAGATTTTTTTAAAAAAATGTTTGAAGTATTTCCAAATTTTATATTCATAATGATTTGATTGAATTTTATTTTATAAAGAATTTATATTTCACATATTCAAAATTTATGCGCATTTTTTTGATATGACATATTTAATTCAATTTTATTTTATTTATTAAATTGATATGTAATTTATTTTCGTGACATATATCACCAGTATAGAGAAAATACTGTTATACGATTGAATTATTACATTAATATTATGCATTATTTTTTTTTATTGTTATAAATATTATGATAATAGTTAATTTTATTATTTTTTACCGATTTATTTCAAAAAAATAATTTTTGTTTTTAATACCTCAAAGTAATTTTCCAATACATATACTTTATAAATGTATTATTGTTGACACGCAATTCAATTCTAAAACTATTTGGTACATATAATGTTAGGGAGAATTTTCTTTGATTGTAAGCGCTTCGCTTTGCGCTTTAAATTTTTTAGTTAGAAAAAATTATTGAGTAGAAATTTTTAAAAAAAATTATTAAACTATCTCTTTAACAATGCTTTACCAGTTGTTAACTATAAACATACAAACATATATTCGGCAACTAAATTTGGTCAACTAGTCCAACGTAAACGACAACTTTGGTGCCAAAAAAGTTAACAAAAACGGGCCCTATTTTGTCGGCGCTTCCCTTCTCTTCCTCTTTCGGAAGCGGGAGGGAGTGGTCACCCTAATTATATAAGGGAGAAAATTCTTTCAAAAAATTGAAAATTGTTTTATTCATTACAAATGAAAGGGTAAAAGTTTTTGTTGTTCAACTTTCTAAATACATGGTCAAAATTTTTACATTTATTTTTAATTTTTTAAGCGAAAATTAATGTAATCAATATATTTATATTTTATACGACATGCTAGAATCTCATTAACTCGAAAATAAATTACATCGTATAAAAGAATAATTTTCAGAAAATAATTCTTGCCTATGACTTGCTTTAGAATAATTTAAAAATAATAAATATTGATATTATAAAACAGTGAATATGTTGCTAAAGTTTTTCATCGCATGATTAGTAATTATTATAAATCGTAAACCTGTCATATTGTGCTCACGAATATAATTTTAATTATATTAAGAAATAAATAAGAAATGACATTCAAATGCTTGAAGAAATTTGAATTCATATATTCTATTTTCTTCAATTAAATTAGAGTATTACTAAAATAATAAAATAATATAAATAATTTAAAAATTGTATAAAAAGTTATTCTTTTTTATAGATTTTCAGAATAACTCTTTAATAAATCTGTAAAAATTTAATAAATTGACTAAAAATATATATACTCTTAAAATTACAACTAATTTTCCCAAATGTCAATAAACATGGTTAACAACGAGTTTGACTCAAGCCAACTATTACCCGACGAGATGATCATCAGTTCGGCTGGCAATCATTTCTACGAGTACGGCATATCTTTATTTCACTTTCAGAGTCGAGAGCGAAGTTGGCGACACAATCCGTACTTCATTTTCGCGATGACCCTCACGGCGCTCGTTCGCTGTCTAATATGCCTCTCGCTGTCCGCCAACGCCGACGACACCACTTTCATAATTCTCGGCGACTTTCCTCACTTCATAAACGCCAGAATTCACTTCAATCTACTCCTAATCTGCTACCTATCGATGTCAATCATACCGCACACCATTCAATTCTGGCATTACCACACCCGCAAAACACCATCTTATATGAAGCCGTTCTCAATGATTGCTGGCCTCATATCACCAAATAGTATCGGCATTACAAGTGAAATCGATGTTAAAAAATTGATATCTAAGTCCAAACGGCTGTTTGCGATCAACAAAGTCAACTCGTATGTCCTAATGTTCTTCAGTTTCGTGGTGTCATTTGTGCCGCTGGTGTTCGCCGCCCGCAGCGGACTCGATGTACTCCTATACTGCATACCCTGGTCTGTACAGTTCGCGCTCAGCGCTTACAACACTGTTGTCTCTCAGGAGTGGAATCTCGCGTATTTCACTATTATTTGCGATTATATCAAAATCAAACTCAGAAATATAAACACCGAATTGAGTGATTTAATTAACAAACCAAACAAAAAGTCTGTCGATAAAAAAGTGGTGAGTGTTATCAATCGACTCACTCTACTATACGGGGAAATAGATGAATACAATCGTAACTACTGGTCGCTGTACTTGTTCTGGATTATGATTCTGTTCGAGGGTTTGGTCAGTATTCTCATGTATGTCTCGATCTTTGTCGATATGCTATTCGCGCCAAAACTGGCCACCGTTTATGGAACTATTGTGATGCCGTTTATTCTGCTGTATATTTTGAAAACCGCTTCGACGCTAACCCACGAGGCGTTTAAGACCTACAAAATATTGAACTGTTTTAATGTGGTCTGGAAATCGCACGACAAAATTGGGACAATTAGAATTAAGGTTTAAAATAGTAATTAATTTAACTTAATCAAAGTTAATATTTGCCTATTTTATTAGTTAATGCTACTCATTGAGAGAATTGGTGAGAAAAAAATTGGCTTTTACTGCTGGAAATTATTTATATTTAACTATTTTAGATGCTATGAAGTAAGCGTAAACTTTTGCCTATATATTTCATAGATTTAAAATTTGTTGAACATTATTTTCAGGTCGTTTCAATTATAATGATATATTTTCTCAAAATTGTGGACATGTCTAGAAATTAATTTACATATTAATCTAATTAACCTATATTAATGGCTTCGTTATATGAAATTCAGCAAAACTATCATTTTTGAAAATATCTTTATTATTACATAATCAAAGTATTAAAAAGTTTAGACTTTAAACGTTGTAAAAGCAATAAATTACTTACGATTATCTCCATAAACTACCCAACAAAATCTCTCACACAAAAAGCTATGATAATAATAAATCTCGTAAATTGAATGCCTTAATTTTAAATAAGGTTCCCCCACTTAGGTTCCGCCAATCGATGCTTAGAGCGATATAAGAAATCTATTGTATTAGAAAATTTTAATGTTTACGTTTTGCTAATCTTATTAACTTTTATAGTAAAACGTGTTTATTTTCATTAATAAATTAATAGACTAAGATTAAGATTAGCAAAGCGTAAACATTAAACTTTTATAATACAATGGATATCTTATATCGCTCTAAGCATCGATTGGCGCCTAAGTGGGGGAACCTTATTTAAAATTAAGGCATTCAATTTATAAATTAAGCACAATTTCATTTTATACAAAATTATGTTATAAAAGTGATATGAAAATGATTTCCACTTAAATAATATACTAGAAGTCATAAAGAATACCTGCGATATTAGCTTACCTGTGGTAATATTATAAAATAAAGGAGTATATATTGCTATTTGGCTCTAAAATTTATAGCTCTCTTACGTACTCACTCGTTCACCATTTTACAGTATTTTATAATCTTAATAATCAAATTATTTGAGTGAAATTTTGTATATCAATAGTATAGCATACTTTAGTATTGTAACTAAAGTTTACACTAACGAAAGTCCAGTACATCAATACATAGCCAGAGGGCATTGTCACTAATCTTTTGAATTGATTTTAATTAATAGCGTCTGTGAAAATTTAGTAAGTGTATCATAACTGCGGTCAAGACTTAGTGGTGCCTTTTTTGATGACAAAATCTGTTAATAGTTTAATATAGATTCAACAATTTTTTTACATGATTCACATCACTATTATTTATTAAAATCTTGTATATAGAGAGAAATTTTGATCAATGTTGAAATATTAATTTTCACACTAGAGGTCAGACAAGTGTTAAAACATAGTCTTATGCATGTTAGTGTTAGTTTATGCATGACATCACTATTTGGTTTAGTTTGCGATAACTCGCGACTCTCCGCGAAGTCTAAAAGTATAATCACTGCAGACTTCTGCTGTAAAAATACTGTGATTTTATTAAATTACTCGCAGTTTTAGTAAATAATTGAGAGTCGAGTACGAGAGTATGGATCGCGAGAGCGGTTCGTCGAGTGTGGCGCACGAGAGCGAGTCGAGCGCCAGAGTAGAGAGCGATACACTCAAAGCCGGAGACGCTCATCCAAACGAAAGCCTAAAACTGATGAAGAAGTACTGCAGCTTTGGAGCAGTTTTAATACATAACTGTAAGTGCGGCGAGAAAGACAACGCGTCAGTCGAGTTCGGACAACTCTTTCGCGAGTATCAGAGTATGTTAGTGTCCAGTTTTCGTACGGATGGCGAGCGCTCGAGTCAACCCTATCTGGTGTTGGATCCGAAAAAAGTCATATTTCTATCGTATAAGTTTCGCAACTTTGTGGCCAAACTCGTGAATGCGTGCTCGTGTTGCGAGAGCCGTAAATTCAGGCGCGAGTTCTGCTATCTCGAGCGCGAGTACGAGAGTTTGTTTCACAGCTCGAGTTGGTTCAAACGGGTTGTGGAGAGCGAGCTGAGCGGAGGAGAAGGAGAGCAGGAGATAATTGGCGGCGATTT
>JAQIYA010001658.1:0-11992 GCA_034699355.1 Microtritia minima
AATTTGATGAAAAAAATAGTACTAAAAATTGGTTAAGATATATCCGGTCCATGTGTCCATTTTTCTCCCTTCCCTCGATAAAGAAAAGAAACTTTAAGTGATTATATTATTTCATTAATAATGGATCTTTGAGTGTCTAATACTAGAGATCATTGATTGATATACCTATAAAATGTATATTAATATTAATCATTGTTCGACTTCGATGTACTTTAAGCATTTATTTGTATAGTAAATTGTTTACATATGTATTTTGAAAATTAACTTTTAAATATATTGTGGGAAAGATTTGTTGAAAATCAATTATTAAAATAAAAGATTAAATAATTATAAAGTCATTAAAATTGATAAAATTCAGTAAATGCGAACAAAGTTAGCTCTTTCATGCATGTCTTAGGAATACGAACGTATGTCCAATATATTTCAAATAATGTTAAAAACATCTTAATTGAATGGTCATTCATTCTTGTTTTAAGTCTAATTTATTAGAATTATGATTTTGTTTTTTTAAACAATTGCTTTTCATAAGTACTAAAAATGTTTAAACAATTTTGCAAAGTAACTAAATATAGTGCATAATTTTCAAACACTCAGCTAAGCTTAGCTTAAAGCGATAATAAAAATGAATGGCGCGTGCTTTAGACAATTTACACGTTTAGACAATGCGCACGGTGTGGGTGGTGTACGAGTGCAGTGATTTCGTGCATCAACAAACTATAGTGAAATATATCAAAACAAATTTGACTTCGATATGGCATTATTATTATGAATTATTATTAAAATTCTGAACAACAAGTTTTCAAAGTGCATGTATTTATTACTAAATCTTTAACTGATTTATTTTTGATAATTAAAAAATTCATTAAAAAGAATATATAGTCAGATTTAATTCATTAACATTAGCTTTTATCAAGTTGTGAAAAAAATGTTTCTTTCCGTGTGATATATTGTCAATTTTAAATGTAAACATTTTACTAAAGAGTGTAATATTATCGAAATAAAATAATATGCGTTTAGAAAAATAGCAAATCTCAGAAAATTAACTTAAATTAAATTTACATTCTATCACATGTCATACAGTGCCAGAAAATACGGTATACAGATATTTCAAGAATTGAACACAACGGATGGGTAAATTCTATATGGTATATAATAATACAAACTAAATAAATATTTAGTCACAAATATTTATAATAATAATTGTATGTATTTCTTATTCATATTATTTTGATGAGCTGAAAGGGCATATTACAGATTCAATGATTGAAACGCAAGTCATTGAGACGCATAAACAAAAGTTTACATGAAAAAAGTGAGCCGCAGGTGTGATAAGCATTAAGCATTATATTGCGTACTATTGCTATCACTATAGAATTTTACATTACCATTGACTAGCATTCAATATTCCTAAATATTTATGCGTTCATTATATTTTTTATTATCGAAATAAAAATATATTGTGTTTTATTTTTAAAAAATTTTATAAATATTAAATTTGAAAAATAATTACAAATATGGTTTCAAAACTAAGAAATTAATACTTTTAAAATAAAAAACAAATTAATAATATTAATAAAAAAATAATGAAATTTCCCAAAATTAAATTTGCATAAACAAAAATTGCTTTACTTTCTGTTTACGTGAATAATGTTTTAATATAACTTATATTAAATTTAAAACTACCGCAAGATTAAAAAATTAAATTTAGTTTATAATTTAGTTACACGAAAGATTTGATTAAATCTCTCGCAAAAGTTGGCGAACCATTTGCGACGAGAATCGATTGAATGCACTCACAGAATCATGCAATGAAATAAAGAGTTTTTACTTGTCCTACTAGTTTGTCGTTGTTATTGCATACAAAGAAACATAAAGAATGACAATCATATAAAATATAATTTACATGTGAATGTTTCCAATAAATATGATTGAATGGAAATAATTTATATAGATTTTTTCATTATTATAACTTATATATAAACATTTATATTATATTTGATAAAATATTATATATTGTTATTTAAAATTTAAAAAATTACATTCAGTTTAAATTTAATAATTCAATGTCAAACATATTTTATAAACATTAACTTAAGCGAACATTAAAAGTAGAAATACTGTATCAATTTATGATAAGCAACAGCTTGTTTTTAATTTATAAATATATACATCTACAATGTATGTATTTTTATTATTTTCTGCGTTAAAAGATATAATAAACAATGCCTAATACTGTCTATCCTTATTTATGTATATTTTTGAAAACAAATGCATTTTATTTGATTCCTCTTTACCCTTTATTTTATTTATAGAGTTACAACGCGTACACGCGTATTGGCAAACAAAGAAAATACATTAGACGTACGCTAAAAAGCGAAACAACAGCAAAAAATGTATGTATAGTAAAAAAACTAGATTGAAGTAATCAATTAAGTCGTATAGCGGCGTACTATTATATTCTAATTTGATTTCTACTTCATTTCTTTAAAGAGTGCGCTGCAGAGCCATTAATAACGATCATTTTCATTAATTTTGATAAACCCTGAACTACAAACGAAATATATTAACATTTGAATATTTGCTTTAAAATTTATTTTGTCGAGAGTGTAGTTAATGTTTTACTTTGCGCACACTAATTGGCTGCCACTGTAAACATTGTAAACATTATTATTTAATGCGTAAAATTTTATGCTGATATATATTTCTAATCATACAATCTATAAATATAATTTTGATGATTCAGATCACAATTTTTTATTAATTGTTAAAATATCAGATATTAAATACAATTGAATGAATGAAGTATTAGTATAGATAATTAACATTATGCTGGAAATGAAGAATCAATCGCTGAACTCTTTATATATTTAAGAAACAAGTTTGTAGCTCTTCATGAGCTCATTTTTACTTTATTTTTATTCATTAAACATACCAGACTTCAGAATACTAGTGTGTAAAGTAAGCACAAGTTTCGCTTACGATTTAATATTTTAAATATTGCTTATTTAATGTTTTTAATATTTATATTTTCAATTTTTGCGCTATTTATATTCAAGAAATACAGAAAATCAAATAACTAAACATAGAGAGACTTAAGAGAATCCATTTTATTTGGTAAAATTTATTATTTTTATTGCGAACTATACAATCAGCTCAAACAGAGTACACTACCAATAAATAGTGGCAATTTATTATCTTTTAATATCTTTTATCAAAATGGTAAAAATCCAATACAGTCCATAACGACATTCAAAGGTAAATTCATCGAAACTTCGACGATTAATAAGCAAACAATTAATTGACACAGAGATGCTGTGTCTAGTAGTGTCCTGTTTTGAAACACGTCTTCGCCATTTGATTGACGGAAAAATATTTTAAAACTATTATGTATTAAATGTCATATTTCCCCACTTATTATGCATATATTTGTTTAAAATATGAAACAAAATTTCTTATTGTTTAATAAGAAATTCTTTAAAAAAACTGTTACTTTTGTGTTCGTAATATATAATAATTAATTTTCAACTAAATTATTAAATTTTTTAGAACAAATTTTATTTTATTTTATTGCCTATTTCTGTAATAAGCCTTTTAATAATATTTTAATAATGTATACAAATTTGGCAAATTTTCCAAATTAATTGGCATATTTTGAGTCATAAATAGTTACTAAAATGAATTAACAATTACTCTTTGATTAGAGAAGGAATTCAGAGACAGAAATTTCAAATTCATATGTATCTTATGTCAAAGTCAAAATTAAACAAAACATTTTGTAAAATAAAAATTCTAATTTACTTGTATATTTTATAAATATTTAAGAATTAATTAATTAATCATACCCTAAATTTAAGTAGATATCCCTCACCCTTGTATATCCCGCGCCGAATAACATTTTATTAACGTAATACAAAGATATTTAAACACAATGCCGTCTTTTTCATGGTGTGTCATATATCTAGTCAATGCCAAGTGTTTGATTTGATCTTTCAACGATTTATTTTCATGATTGATTAGAATAGAAAAACATAATCGATTAGACAAATTATTTACGTAATAAAGTTGGGTTTTAACATTTGTTTCGCTAAATTAAATTAGAATCAAACTTTTACTTTTTTTTGATTAATTAGGTTATAATTCCATGTATAGCCCGCACTGGAAAAATTTTCACAAATTTCATTATTTACATAGATTAGGATACAAAAATTAGGATACTTAACAGAAATTTAACATTTTATAAAGGAATACAAGAAATTAAATTCTTTACAAAACAAATTTATAGTTTTAGTTGTGTTCAACATTTTAGTCAATTTCGTTCAGCAAACTTGAAGCTAGCGTTTTGCAATTTTTATGATTTGTAAATAATTTATATTTAGCTCAGAATTTTATCGATTCGATATAGTATTCGATATAATATTTGTATAATGATGATGATATGGATAACAGCCTCGGCGACACTTGAGTGCTATAATATTATCCAGTAATCCTAGCATTAGCACAAAAAAACTTTCGGTAACTGTAGTGTTATGTAAACTATATATTCCGCTATATTTGGATATATGTCAATAAACATCATTGATCTAATCTAGAAACTAATAATCTGCTAAACTAGCTTAATAGATATCAAAGATCAAAGCAGTCACTTTCTAACATTTAACCTTTAAATCGATTCAGTTTTAAGGTCCGATAAAAATAATTGTTGACATTTATTATTGTTCAACTTGTTTAAGAGATTATTACTTTTTTATATTGTTTTAATATTATATTAATATATTTATCTTTAATATAAATACAGTCCTTAGCGAACATTAACTGTTTTCAATATACCCATTACTAGAATAATTAACTTTTTAAAATTTAAAATTATAAATACGATAGAATATCTTACATAGAATTTGAATACGAACGCGAGAGACGGACAATTTCAGTGCAACGCCCTCCGCATCGCTGCATTTGCGCCATAGTTGGCGAGCGTAGGATGTATTGTGAGATAAAATAAATATCTATAAATTGGTGAAAACATCTTTGTAGTGCACGCATTTAGTTATCAATCTAAGGCTAGTAAGAGTATATAAGTTTGCAAGCATTTATTATTATTAGGTGCGATTGTACTTTCGAGCGAATCATTTGCGACCACTATTTTACACTTATTTAGCCTGAAATCAGATTATTTTGATTATATTATGAATGGAACGCGAATTCGCAGTTGTTTTACATAATAAATACAAACGTAATCATAATGGATAAGGCTATAGCGATATCGCTGCTGTTAATAGTTGTGCCACTGATCGCCACCTGTGATGGTAATGATGACAGTATTCGCCAGTTTGACGACAACCAACTTATTAGCGTCACCACCGAGAAGGCGGACAACTTCGGTGAGGAGAGTATTTTTATGGGCACCGAAAACCTGGAGAACTTGAAAAAGTTGTCTAATGATCTGCAATCTGGTGCCGACACGCCCCTCACGTTTCGCACTTTTTGGCGGCCGAGGCAGCGAAGGCGGCGTTGGCCACACACAGCTAGCTATAGGCGCTCATGGCTTAACACACTTAAATCACTACATAATCAGAATCATGTTAATAATAATGATGATGATAATAATGGCATCACTAATAATAATAAGAACAATGAAAATAGTGTTGAGAACTCAAATAGTTTAGATGTAATACCGGCGCGACGTATTAGGAAAGCAAAGCAAACTCAATCATCGATGAAGTCATCTAAAAGTTCGTCGCAATCGCTCGATAAGGCGACTGTCAATCGGGAGGCGCGCGGAACGAGACAGTACGACATCCCGCAAATTGGTAAGTCATTTGTCAATTACTTAGTTAGGAGTAGTTAGTCGTTAGTTAGTTATAGCGTTAGTTATACTGACAACCACTTGATAACTAATTCACAGCAAACTTAATAAATGCGCAACACTTTCGCTTACGTTTCTTATCGATATTAATAGTTTTTTTTCAAATATTATGAATAGCGAGTTAAGAATGAGTTACACGCTATATAAAGAGCTGATATTTTTCCAGACTGTAGATTAAAGTTACCATTATTTCACTATTGTTGCTATTAATCTGTTAAGCAATAAATGGGCGGACATTAACATGAAAAATATTCATATATATTTTATAACTACATGGTAAACATCTCTTTTAACAGTTGATAAATATTATTAATTAAAGAACAATGAGTGGATTAAAATAGCAACTTAAGCATTGATACACATTGATGTGCAGATGTTGTTATACATATAGTCGCGCCTTCAAAGTCGGCTCAATGATTGTGATAAACACGTTCCGGTTTTGCAATAGAGAGACTTTTACGGTTTTCTTCAATGAGTTTCTCCCAACAAACAGCTTTCAAAAAAGACTAATGCATTTAATACGCTTGTTATTGTTATGAAAAATACAATCTAATAATTGTTATTTATTAGATCCAAAAAAATACAACATTTAAATCAATAGATGTTAACAATTTTGCTAATCATGCAGTGTTTTTGTAAAAATTATTTTTGAATTAAGCTTTTCAAGTATATTACAATTGAAATTAAATTTCGCTTTTCTTTGCTTTTTGCAAATAAAAGAAAATAAAGCCTTTATTCAAGTAACGTATTTGGCGAAAGTAGACTTTTGTAGAGTTTCTATTTTTAGGTTTTTGTCGAAAGTCCTGACGATCGAAGTTTCGAAAGTTTTGAAAAAATAAGTACGCGTTTATTTTGTTTTATATACGCTTTTAAGCCTTAAGGATTAAATTAACAGTAGATTTACACGTATTTAGTATTATATAAGTAGATTTTAATAAGATTTTGTTAATTCTGATTTATTTGCTGAATATTACAGCTTATAAAAGAGAATATAAATGTATTTATTTTTAAGTGTAAAATTGATGTCTAAAGAGTTATTTATCAAATAAATGATTCGGAATTTTCTCGAATTGAATTTTAGTAAATTATATGGAAATTTCTGTGTTTTCATAATCAATTGGACTAAACTTATGAAAAAAATTTATTGCTTTTTATCAGATTAAGGGAAAAATTTCCAGAAAAAAACATTGGTTTGTTTGCAATAAAGCACGAAACGGTTTCTTAGCCATAATTCTTTTTATTGGGTAATGTGCGAGCATTTCACGATTATATCAAAGAAAGTCTGACCCAATTAAAGATTTTATCAGTTCGTTCGGCTAAAATGACTGTATCGGAAGAATTATGGCTAACAACCCGTTTTGAGCTCATTCCACAATAAAAGCTATCGAAATAATCTATTATTATTATTATTAAAGATTATAAATTTAAACTTACACGTGGCTAACAATTCTTCAGATTTGTGAACAGCTTTTATAATATCATAAAAATTAGCATTATTATACAAATATCTCATTGTAATATATCTCTTTGTAATTAAGACAAATCTTAGATTAAAATTGTAACATTCAATTTTTCTAATTAAGTGTTGTTACGCAAAAAATTCATTGATCTATTAATATTTATAAAAATTAAATATTTGACTTTTAAATATTTGATTTTTAAATCACTTTTTATGGCAATAACTCTCATTTTGAATTATTTCACACTCATTTCATAATTAATAGTGTTTTACTTGTTATTTATTACGAAAAATATATAACTAATATATAGATAAAATTATTTCCAGATATGTACCCTAAAGTATAATATAAAGCTATTTATACTGGTTTTTTCTAGAAAAATCCAGAGTCTCGTGAGAATCTCGTGAGAGCTCTACTTTCGTGTCATCCTCTGTTTATTAGCTAATTTGATAATAATAAACGGTGTTTTTATATAAAGTATTATTAACAATTTTTTTTATTAGGCTAGGGTTTAGTTCATGCAGAGAGTTCTTATTCATTATACTCTTATACTCGTAAAATGGTCATATAAATAATTTATTTATAGTAAATTACATTAAAAAATTGAATATATTTTTTATATTAACAAAATTAATTTTATATTCAGGTGGACTAAAATTTTACAAAATATTTAACTTAAAGCTTTAAAATTAAACAAAAATATAGTTTAAGGTAAAAGAATAAAGTATCGAAAAGTAGAATTCGTTTCTCAAATTCCTATTTACCATAGACTAAAGCTTATAAGCGAGTATGGCGTAGGCGTATCTACTAGTGATGCGAATCAGATAAACTCTCTTATATTTCTCTCAACGTTCGCTTTCACAGCCAGTGGTGATCATTATCTGCTCTACAGATGAGCCCAACAAAAGTCTCACGGGTTATACATATATGCAAACCTTCGCACATCACAATGTGCACCATTGTATTAGTTGATATAATGCGTAAGACTATCAGACTAACGCGTAGAGACGCGACTCTTTACTTTTTTTTCGGTAAAAACTCTTAACGTAGGATATAACACATACATTTAGCCAAGACTTTCCGCATTAGAAAAAATCGCGAAATCACTTTTTACATCTTTCTCTTACTGCCGATCTCTCTCTCTCTCTCTCTCTCTCTCTCTCTCTCTCTCTCTCTCTCTCTCGTCCGTCGTGTATAAAATTTATAAACATAAAAATGTTTTGATTTTATTTCCCATTTCTCACATATCAAAAGATAAATTTAAGTTCTCTAAAAGCTTAAAGTTCATAGTTTTATGAAACATTTTAACATGAATTGAATTTTTCAAATAAAACGAAAATATGGCTCTTAAGTTTTAAAAACTTTATTAAATTTTAAATTGAATATTTATTAAATAAATAAATATAATAATGCAAATAAACTTTTTAAAAATAATGATTTCAATAACGTCTTAAATAAACATAATATTTTTAACCATTAATAATGAAAATATTTTTGGCAAACAAAAGATTATACTATTCTTGAATAAAATAAAAATAAATTCTAACTTAAGATTATATATTATTATAACAAAATCTTAAATTATTTATATTTTTATTTATATAAATCTTTTAAGTATTATTTTTAATAAAATAAAAACAAAATACATTTAAACTTATTAAATAATAATTTTCTTACATAAAATTAATTTTATTATTAAATTATCATAATTTAAGCCATAATTGCTCATTTATTATTAAAACAAAAATTGTAGATTTAGTTTAAATTAATGAAGTACTTTTTTAAAACGATCTGATTTTAAGAAGATTTAAGAACAATTTTTCACAATTAAATTTAGCAAATAAAATTTAATTTGTATGAAGAAATTTATAAAATTAATCTAATTTAAAGTTTTAAAATATGTGTTGTATGTTAATACTTACTTTAATTTTTTTTGTTTGTTAGAAATTTATATGTAGTTTTAGGGTTTCAGTTTAGTTTACGTTAGTTAGATTTTTCGTTAGTTTGATGTAAAGTATCGTATCGTTGAAATATATTGTTAGAATATTTTATTTAAAAGTATTGTTAAGTTAAATTAAATATATTATAAGCCAATATTATCAATTAAATACTTAAAGCGTGAAAGAAGTGAGCGCTTAAGTAATCCTCGAACAGTTAAATTAATGTCAAAATCAGCTCATTTGTATGCTTTTTCTTGTTTAAGAATAATTCGGTATATTATTTGTAATATTAAAATTACAAAAATATAATTTAATTAATTAGATAACGATTATTTCATATTAATTAATGCGATCGTTTAATTTATTTTAAAATCAAAAATGATAATTTTGATCAAAGTATTTTTTTGATAAAAAAGATTTTCCAAACCTGTTTTCCTCTTAGAGTACTGAAGCTATTCAATCAAAACTTACATTATTCTCACTTTTGTAAAATATATATATAATATTTTATTTAATTATAATCTAATGCAATGAAATTTCATTCTTTCATAACAAAACTTTTGTTCATGCATTAAACTGAAAGAATGTTTTATGAATGAAAGATTGAATTACCACAGACAGCAATAAATCATGAATAGACTCTATCAGTTGAATAGTTAAGCGTATTTTTATATAAATAAAGTGACTGCAATTTAATTTTATGATTTACTATTTTTTCTCATAATAGTATTTTGTCGTATTGTTTTTATGGACGGAATAAGTTTGCTATAAATCCAGTATTGAGCTCTAAAATTTATGCCCAATACTCCCTCACACTGTTTAAGATACAAAATTTCAACCACTTTTGATATCGACGACTAATAAATATTTACGAAAAAGATTTTGAAAATATAACCTCTATTAAGAGACAAAGAGCAGTGTATTTATAGATAAATCTTGCTTTAGCATCATTCATAGATAAATCTTATTAAGAATATAATTTATAGGCGAATGGCAGGCATTTGCTTGTCTGCCCACGCAATCAATTCTCGCCAATTCTGCTTAAAAGATTTCTTGTGGGCTCATCGCGATTGCCAATTGCACTCGCATTGCCCAATATGGTGACGTACTCTTCGCTATTTTTTTAGTATTTATAATTAGTGAATTTTTATAACCGGATTTGTAGTTTTTAAAAACATTTTCAAAAAGAAAAATTTAATTGTCATTTTCTAGTGCTTTGCGAAATATGTTTCACAAAGCCATGTTTTTTGTTGGTCGATAATGCTGTTGAAATGTTATCTTCAAATCGCTTGAGTGTGTGCTTTCATTCATTTCAGCACAATATCTATATTTATATATTCAAACGAGAAATTTTCAATATTTTCAATAATACTCCGCGTGTCTGTCTCTCAAAAGTCGTAATCACGAAAAATATTTTAAGTTTAAAGTATTCACTCATTTGTTGTTCATATTATTAATAATGCATAAAATGGCTAAAATCGCAATTGTTTTATATTGAAGATAATGTTATTTCACAAAAACCACTGAGCCATGACTGGCATGCATGCATTTATTTTTTAAGTAACAAAATCTGTTTCGTTCTATACGTGTTTCAAATGTAAATTTTGATTTAGTTTTCATTGTGTTTTTTTTATACAACTCTAATTAAATTTGCTCGTATTCTGGGCTAAAAATATCCCTTAACTGTGTTTACATCCTTTATCGTATAAAGTTTTATTGCTTTTCCATATCATTCGCTATCAGATCTTATTTGTGAACAACATTTATCAAAAATAATTTTACTTTTTCCATATACAAAAAAAACTGTATTTTAGAGATTTGGTGAAAAGTTTCATTTTCTTATTGAATCAATTTCGGTGCGATCCGTATATAGAAATGTTGAATTTAGTCGGTTTTCTAATATAAAAGCCAAAGTGGAGAAACAATATTTAGTTTTGCCATTGCCTGGCATTGCCTGGCATTTACATGCTTAGTATATTTAGTGTAACCTCAAAGTGTTTTTCTATTAATCTATTTGGTCTGTTTTATATGTATTTTTTCAATTATCTGATGCTATGTATTATTGATTTTATTTCAAACAAACATAATATAGGCGTAGATCGACAAACACAGGTCTACCTCTGCTGATGATTTGTATAATTTTATGCTCAGTAAAAAAAATATATACGCCTGCATATTAAAATTTATTTTCCATTTAGTTAATTGGCGTTAAATTTAGAAATTTCTGTGGAAATAAAAATGCTATTTCTGTGGAGACGGAGATAGAGTAGAGTAGTGTAGAGTAGAGTAGGGATTGAGTGTAGTCATTGCTAGTGAAGAGTTTGACGAGCGATTGCCAAAATATTAATCCATAAATATTTAATCTCGTTTTGGTCAATCATGGCAATCATGGCAATCATGGCGATGATCGCATCTTTATTGCGATGACAATTCCTCACACTTATCTTAAGCGCACTAATTTGATATTCTCTCATTTGTTTCCTTCTTTTTTCCTCAATAAATATATATAACTAAGATCTATAGAGAGTATTTTTCTTCTTCTCCTTCTTATCAATCTTTTCATTCTTTGATATTCTGTACTATTTTATATCTCTTTATATTTTGTTTCGCTACTATTTTGTCTTTTAAGTTATATAACGTATTTTTTGTGGCGCCATTTAGTCCGCCACGTAGTACTCGTAAGTGTATCATAACGCGTCTCTCTCTCTCTCTCTCTCTCTCTCTCTCTC
>JAQIYA010001659.1:0-11991 GCA_034699355.1 Microtritia minima
CCAAAACAAGACCACATCAAACAAATATGGAAAATGTTTAGTTAGTTTAAAACAGTATTCCGATTCAACTAATGTACTCAATCATATGACATGTAAGTTTGCAAGTAATTTAGTGCACTGGAAACACGCGGGAGTGTTCGCTGTGAACTGTCAAAATAAGCACGAATTATCATATTTAAAAACCTACTTCAGTGAGGTATTATTTAAGTATAGTCCACCCCATACTAACTTTTATTAGTAAAGGGCTATCTTTTTAAATTCTCCCACACTTAAACAGGTATAAACGAATGCTTTCGTAGAAAAGCTTGAAATCGTTTTAATAGACATTAGTTTCAGTTTTTAGTCGTCAGTTATAGTTTTAGTGTTCAGTGATTAAATTATTTATGTTAATGTCTTAAGTGGTTGACTATATTATTTTTGTAAAGTTATAAACGGTTTAAAGTAAAGTGTTAAGACGAAACATTAAAACGAAAGCGAAAACTTAAAACTTAAAACGAAAGCATTTAATACGGAACAACAAATTTATTGTTAATCAACATTTCAAGCTTTCAAATGATAAAAGTTTGTGATTTACGTTCAAAGCCAACATTAGAGACTCGAATAGATTTTTCTCAAATATTTGGCACTAAAAGGGAAAACTAACACAAAAGTTGTTTGACTTGAATTAGAGGCACAGTTCACAATTAAAAATTTTAGCCAATTATTTCTATGTCAAGCTTTTTTACAAAAGGTATTCAGTTATACCTGATTGTGAGTCGGAACAGATAAAAAGATAGTACAGTCGGGAATGGATTGCATGAACATTGGATCATACGATGTGATGCTTAATATGAAGCAAATTCATAAACCAAAATCACTGTCTCATAGGCTTAATGTTAAAAAGTAATCATTGATATCAACTTCAATGATATGAACTGATTATTAGCACCAAACACATGATTCATTCCCGACTCTACTTTAGTTAGATTTAAATAATTTCTCAAATATAAGTGTATATTTGTTTGCTCTGAGATTGATTCGATAGAAGACGTGTCAGAAGTGAAGGCCAGTTCAACAGTCACCCAAAACAATGCGGGCTGGAATTTGGAGCGAATTTCGCAAACAAATAAAGTGTCTCAAAAAGGTCCGTACAATTACCTGTACGGCGACACGGCTGGCTATGGGGCAGCTGTGTATGTGGTCGATACGGTCGGTCAGCCAATTATGGGTGACGAGTAGTGAAATATTAATATTGAATTGTTTGATAATCAAATTAAGGGCATCAATATAGCGCACGTCGACTTTAATGGAAGAGCAACTAATTGTGTGAATTGTATTTCATACGAAAGTTTTGCTGACTTGCATGGTATCAATATTTTGATCACATTGTAAATCAATCAATTAAGCAAATGCTAATTATTGATCTGTTTGCTATAATAGGTCACGGAACACACGTGGCAGGAATTATTTGCGGCACCACATACGGGGTCGCCAAACAGGCTCAGGTTTGGTCTGTCAAAGTGTTAGACGCGAACGGCGCGGGAACCACAGCGTAATTAGCATTTTATTATTTGCACAAATTGATATAATTTTACATTAACAAAATAAACTTTGAAATTTATGATTTTTAAAAATAAATACTTTAGTACTTGCATTTGCGGTTTAAACTGGATCATGAGTGACATGAAATCTAGAAATGCTACGGTAAGTTAAAATTGTAAATTATAAACAATTTATATAAATTTATAAACAAAATTATAAATTCTATCTTCAACTATCTTCTACTATTTAATACATTTTTCTAAAACAAAATTGGCATTAAAAAATTAAAAATGCTTATTAATTGACGGCTCGTTAAGTTAAAAGTTTTGAATCATTTGATTTACAATTTTGATTCAAGTATTGTCATTATTATTAATATTTATTTATAGAAATGCATTATAAATATGTCTCTGGGAAGTGCTTACAGTTCGATAATTAATAACGCCGTTAAGACTGTAAGTTGAAAATTATTTTACGTGATTTGGGATTTTCTCCACATCTTTAACTATAATTATAAGATATATTTATAAGATTTATTAAATTTTATAATTATATTAATAAAATTAAATTACAGTACATTTATTTGTTTTTTAAATTTCTGATTTTTGATTTTGTTAATATTTAATTAATTAATAGAATTTTAATTATCTATTATATATTGCAACACACAGTTTATGAACATAGTTATGCATTGTTTAGTTATACAATATGGGATGTTTGACTGTGTGCGCCTCTGGTAATGACGGCGCTGACGCTTGTAATTACAGGTATAATTATTATTATGCGAAAAACAACTTATTTAGTACTTTTTAAAAATTGATTAAATGCCTAAATTTGAGTTTGAAACGCCAGTCCGGCGAGTGAGCCGACGGCGTGCACAGTGGGAGCGACAAACATAAGCGATGCCATCCCCTCGTGGTCTAACACCGGGAACTGCGTCTCGTATTACGCTCCCGGTCTGTGTTCAATATTTTTGATTTTATTTCTCAATTTAATGATAACGCTTGGATAGAGATTCTGTCACCTAAATTATAACGTAATTAACGTAAATCAGCATTGATTGTTATTATTTTGAATCTTTATATGTTAATTAACATATATTACTCGTATTTATTCTTCAATTCGATTTTATATATCTGTTATAACCTCGATGTCAGGCTCTAAAGAAGAATAGGTTAGAAAAGTTTCGATTTTTCGGTTAACGAAATTAGTTAAAGAATGTTTAACCAAATTAAAAATATTTCAATGATATGCATAATAATGATGGTAAAGATCTATCATGATATCTATCATGATATTTGGGACCGATTTGGCGAGCATTACGCAAACAAACACTATTGAGATCTATATGAAGCTGTTAGCATCAAATTTGTGCCTAAAAAGGTTAATGCGCCACAATTACTAAACCATTTGAGAATTTTTGGGCTTATTTAAAGCTAAAAGTGTATGAGAATAGCTGGACATGTGATAGTCATGAAGATTTGATAACAATAATTAAATATAATACAAAAAACTACTGTCAGAACGCTATGAAAGGTCTTCAAAAATTTCGTACCGCAGCTGATAATGGCATGCAATCTGTGATTAACTAACTTTGTTTTAATGCTAATCAAAAGTACTATAATTGTTGCAAATTTTGTTTAAACGAATTTATTCTTTCATTTTTTAACAATAAAAGTTAGTCATAGAATCTCTATTCAGGCGTTATTATGGTTAACAAAACAATAGTAAACGTGATTTACTTTTGAAAACAGGAGTGAATATAGTAAGCGATTATAACTTATCGACGACAGCGACGGCTATGATGTCGGGCACGTCGATGGCCAGTCCACACGTGGCCGGACTCGCGGCTTACTTCTTGTGGAGATATGAAACATACACACCATTTGATGTTTTGAGTCTAATTCGTTATTTTTGCATTCCAAATGTTCCCGTATATAATACGAGTCTGAGTCGAAATGATATTTACTAATAATGATAGCTTGCAATCAAGTTTAACATAAAAACTATGATAAGAATATTTTTCGAGTCAACATTTGTAATTATCATATAACTATGTAATTATGGTCCATAAGGGAGAACAGCTTTGCTCATTATGTCAGCCATAATAAAAGTTAAAGTTATCTTTATTTGAACATTTGACACATTATTATGTATTATTATAATCATTTTATTTATTTATTTAAAGAAATTTGAATAAATTATATCAATCATTAAGATGAGCGCTGTTTAGCGGTTTAAAATGTTGGTCAATAAGTCGTAGACGACCACACCATTGATTTATTGAATTTCAGGAAATTATCAGTTTGTAAAATGATGTAGAAATATGTCACTCATAAAATGTTACTTTTACCACATTAATGCCAATTTTGATACCAACACTGTCTGTGATCTCAGACTTGAAATTGAAATTGTTAGTCAATTTTATTTATAAAATTGGTTAAATGATTATGATTATGATTATGCTTTATTGTATGCAAACAATTTAATTTAACTTAATATTGTTTATTAAACTACCATTTTCTTATATAACACTTATATAACAGCATAATATATTTATATAATTTATAAACTAGCGTTTCAGTCTGTTTTAACAAACAAGCATTTTAAATATTTTATTCCCTATGAACCCCTCACCCCATATGAACCCCTCAACCCCTATAATTCTAGTTCATTCTCTTCAGTACATAATTCTGTAAAATGATTTTACAAATTGTCAGATAATTTTTAAAACACCAATATTTAAAACATTAAAACAGAAAGAAAATTATACGTTTGGTAACCCAACTCGTAAGCACATCTCTTTTATAGTTTAAATTGAAATTATATAGTATTTAGTAGTTATTGATCACAATTAAATGCTATCAACAATAACAGATAAATTATTAACAATAACTGATTACATTTTGAATTCCAATCGAGTTTGTCTTTCTATGTAATTGCCATTACTTTTCCATCAAACAACTCAATCGGCAAACAATATTGTGAAATGTATTAATCAATTTAACAACTGTTCGTTTAATTTATATCAGTTGTAAACAATTTTTCAGAAATTATCTCTTAGTTTACAAAATTAATTCGATTAAATACGGAATCAGACTTTAAGCGTATGTTTATGGGACTCAGGGTTATGGCAATAGATTAATAAAACTTAAATCTGTGTTAAGTGCTGTCAGAATTTATGCGCTCAAAATCAGGTGTTTATTATTTGAAAAGCGAATGATTGCAAAATATAAATGACAGTAACAAACAATACATTATTTTAAATTAGCAATTATTATTAGCGTTATTTACTTTGCACTTAATCGCGATCCACATAATACAGATCATAGAAATAATAAGTAAGCCTCCCGTCACCAGAAACGAGACGCCGGGCATCGTGTCGATGGTGGCCGTGAACACGAACGTGAAAATGGCAGCTCCGATGAGAGGTGTGGTGGACTCGAACGCCGACATCAGACTGAATACTTTACCGATTTCGTTGCTGTCGACTATGACCGACAAATAGCTGCGGACGCCAATCGACGTGATCGACCCCAACGTGCCGAACGGTATCGACACGTAGAAGCCCATCGGCGCCAACCAAACACCTCGGATCACATTTTGCGCGAAATACGAAATGAGACCCAATATGGAGAGCGATAGGTTGGTTAGTTTGCACACCTGTCACAATCAATTATTACACAATTATAGGCAAGAATAGGATTATTAGTTAAGATAAAAACTGTTTACTTTAATTAAAATGGGAATAACTGTAAGCGTGACCAGCGATTTGGACACATCGTTATACGTTTGAGCGTTGCTGTACGTGTCGGCCCTCCAGTTATAGACTCGCTGCGAGAATTGATACGTGAAATAAGAGGGCGCGACCCATGAGAGCAGATAGAATAAGATTGACACGAACAATAGCCATATCTGCAGACGGATTTGGTGGTCACGTTTTTTAAGACACGTCCGCCATATTTCGCTCACATTTTTCGGATCAAATAGCAGTACCAGTGGATTGACTTTGTTCGGCACACTCTCTGTGTCACTGTTTCGTTTCGATTGAGCCGACTTGTCATTAGTGTTGCGACAAACAATTCGATGCGAGTGTTGGCCATCGTTTTGATCGATTTTCGGCTCTCCCTCCTCGATGTCGGTTTGGGGAAATTTTTGATCGAAAAGCCGTTTATCGCGACTCTCGTTCACCATAAATATGCACCAAATTAGGGCGAGAAAGCTTAAAACGCAACACGCCATGAAAATAGGCAAATAGTTGCGAATCGGACCTTTCAAAAGCATAGCGTCCATCGACAAAATCTCTCCGCCTAGAAATTGGCCGCTCGGCGATGCTGTGCATTGGATATAACAACTTATGCTTAACGGTCTCATTTGATTTTTAAAAGTATTTTGAATATCTAACCAGCGTATAAAAATAACTCGATTGCAGTCATTCGTAAAGCGCGCCACTTTGGCGGTGTAGTAGAGGCGGCGTACGACCAAATGGCGGCGAAACAGCCGAGTATACCGCCGGACATTCCGGTCGGAATCGATGCCACCAATGTATATATCACGGCTGCAACGTTTCAATAAATATCACTAAATAATTCATTACTTTCAATTTTGAGCTATTATTTGAAAACTTTAACTTTAAATTTATAATTTTTATAATTACTTTCATTTGATTAGTTATATAATATCTAACTCTAATAAACCACTAACTATGGATTAAAATAAAGCTATTATTTTATTTAGAATTAAAAAATATTTAATATTTAAAGAAATATAATATTTTCATACGAATATCATAGAATACAGTATTAAGCAGTATAATAGTGGACTCTAACAAAGTCGAAATAGAGGCCGCGATAAGCAATAGTTTCTTTCCGGGTCTGTATCTGTCCATCCATGACCCGATAAATAGGGCCAATATTATGCCCGGCACTGACGTTATAATGTTTTGGTAAAATAAATACTGTGTCACGTCAGCTAAGATGATGGACTTTTTGGTGAGATAGTCGTCGTCGGCGCTCATCGATGGCAGTCTGAAACAGTAATCTTCGCTGAGATTGTATTTCTGAAGGCATATCTTGTCTTGAATGAGCTGATCGGTGGGCACTTTCTTTACAAAATATACAAACATGTATAGAAACAGAAACGGCTCGATCCGAAGAAGGGATACAAACTCGTTGAACCGTTTTAATGAATAACACAATTTCATGATTATGTTTAAAATAAATTCACAACCAATGCTATTATAATTTAATATAATATAACATTATTTTGAAAATATTTAATATCAATTATCTCAAATAAATTTTGAAATTATATAGATTTTTTCAAAACTAGTAGAGTCAAAATTAATTTGATACAGACTATTCTCTCTAAATAATTTGGTCGTCGCAGAAAAATTGTTTATTATAACTAGTATATACAAATAATAATGTGATATAAAATAACTTTATATTAAAAGTAATTATTTATTTATTGATATAATGTGATGACTTTTTAATAAAATATTGAAATTTATCAAATTTAAAAATTAATAAAATGTTACAAATGTTTCCGCCAATTCTAATTCATCGTATTCCAGCCTATTCTATATCATTGGTATGTATCCTATTGTATAATCCTTGTGGTTGATGTCGATGATGAAACATTATAGTCAATGGCAGGATTAGCATAAAATGTTTCATATTATTTATAGCGCACACTTAATATAAGACACATTTAAATTAAACTGATTTTGAAAAAGTCATACATGTCTATACATGAAAATAGGTTTATTTAATTGCATAATTTATATATAAAGGAGAGGTGTTTTCTATTCAATCAGATTTTGGCACATTAATTATCTGTTTATATCTATATAAGATTAGGAATCTGTTATCACTAATTTTATTGTTAATAAAAGCATGATTTATAAGTGATTTTTTACTAATATTTTAGTAATCTTTAATTTAAATAAACGGAATTAAACTAGAATTTGCATAAACATTATATATAAATTTTTTTAATAATCTTGGTATTGATGTCTTATATTAAATTTTATAATATAAAATTGTCAAATTTATTTATTATTTTATATTTTGTAATATTAGTCGGATTAATGGCAAACGAGTTAATAAGGGATAGAGAGATAGACAAAACCAATTTTGTATAAAATTTACTTGCGTATTATTCTGAACAATCTGTACTCTCTTAACGCAAGCGCGAGAGTTAATATTGATTATATGAAAAGAATTGTAATTGTAAGTTAATTGCGCCTATAATTCACCTATAATTTAAAATAAAATTATTTTAAAATTCATTTATAAGCAAATTATGAACAAATTATTGTTAAAATTAATGTAAATAACCACTTAATATAAATTATTCATATATAATTTTGTTGAAGATGTATTTTTTTTTGGATAATTTTGTTGCAAACATAAATAAATAAATAAAAATTTATAAACGTCAATATTTTGTGTAAAACGTTTAAGAAATTAAATATAATAGTTATATTATCATTGTTTATTTAAAATTAATGATTTGAAATTTTAGCCAAATGTCTATTTAATAATAAACTACAAAAATAATGATTTTAATTTTAAAACAATAATTTAATTTTGTATATATGTTTTGCGTGGTTTTTCTTTAGCATAAAATGGGAAAACATACAGATAGACACAAAAATATTTGATTTATAGCTTAAATTCATAATCGGTGAATAATAAAAAATAATGTTAAATCAGCTCATTTGTATATTCATTCTTGTTTTCAAAATCAAAATCACTTAAAAATTTTGAAATAAAGAGTTATTTCGAAATTTCTCTTTTTAAAGATTATAGATTAAGTAAATTATTTTTTAAATTTGAGATATTGACAAAATATTTTTCTGAACCAAAATAAAGAATTATACAGATAGTATTTATCTGATTGATTTAACAACTGTGTTAACAGCAAATAGTTGAGTGCAAATTACATTATTTTAAATTTTTATCTATTTGATTAAAAAAAATACTATAAGCCAATAAAATAACTCACAGATGGTCACAATCAAATGACATGCTGTACGTTAGAAGTTACGATTACATATATAAGATTAATATATATTGATAGATACAATACTTATCTATCAAAAATTATAAATTAAAACAAATAAAGTGATAATTTATTGTATTATTTTTTTTATACAAAAAAATATTTTCGAATACCATTTTAATATTTATGTGTCACATGAAATAAGAATATAAAAAACTTATATAAAAACAATAAATTATTTTTTGTTTATAAAACTTAGATAAAAGTTTGTAAATTTTAAAATATTTAAATGAAATTAAATGAAACCGATCACATATTATTAACATTTATTAATTTGCATTTAATTTTAATCCAAAAAACTGAAACTATTGGTATCATAAGTAAACCGCCGTTAATTAAAAAGCAAGTTCCGGGCAATGTGTCGATCGTAGCCTTAAACACATAGTTAAACATGGCTGACGCCGCCACGGGTGCGAGCGATTCGAGGGCTGCCATCAGGCAAAACACTTTTCCGAGTTCTTTAGACTCCACTATTTTCGACAAATAACTTCGTACGCCAACCGATGTAACCGTTCCTAAAGTGCCGAACGCTATCGAAACGTAGAAACCGGTGGCCGACAGCCACAGACCGCGTATCATATTCTGAGATAAATACGCTGTCAAACCAATTAGCGCTAGAGTTGTGTCTTTTAAATTGCACACCTATTTTCATAAATGAATACACTTTTAATTATTTAACTCATAAATAGTACTTTTATTTACTTTAATCAAAATCGGAACTATAGAGAGCGCCACCAATGCATTGGAAATCGTATTGATAGTCGAAGACGTGCTATAAGTTTCTGCGTTCCAGAGGTAAACTTTTTGAGCGAATTGGTAGAGAAAATAGTAGGGACCCTGATGTGAGAGCAGGTAAAATATCATCGACACGAACAGCAGCCATATCTGCGCCCGAACTCTATTCTCGCGCCTTTTCAGACAAGTTTGAAATATTGCCTTAACATTGTTTATGTCAAACAATTGCTTCCATGGATTCGGTTTTCTTTCCACATGTGTGTCGGTGTCTGTCTTTATTTCTCTCCCATTATTTTGATTATGAAAATTGGCGCCATTTTGGTCACCATTTTGATCACCATTATAGTTGTCTTCGTTTTTAATTTCAGTAGTAAAACAAAATTTTCTCATAAAATTTCTCTTATCCCGAATTTCATTCACCATAAACACAGACCAAACAAACGCAATAAAACTTAACGCACAACTTATGATAAAAATTGGCAAATAATTGCGTATTTGTGGGCCGTTAAACATGGGTTTCATCGACAATAATTTCCCGCCGATAAACGTTCCTAAAGGATGAGCTAATAATTTTGCAGAGAAAATAGATTATAAGTCTAATGCAAAGCAAATCAATCAAAACACAGACCAGTAAAGAGACAAAGTTCTACTATAGTCATTCTAAGAGCGCGCCATTTCGCCGGTGTTGTGGACGCCACGTATGCCCACGAAGAGGCCAAACAGCCGAGAATGCCTCCCGTTAGGCCGCTCGGAACGAACGAGAAGATTAAGTAAATCACAGCTATAGTAAAAATAAAACTTGATTACAAAAACATACATATACTTAAGTTAGTTAATTATAAAGCTTATTAAATAAACAGTACGAATGTCAAAGAATATGGTATTAAACAGAATGATTGTCGACTCTATGAACGCCACAACCGATCCAATAACTAGCAAAACTTTTTTGCCCGAAGGATAGCAGTCCATCCACGGACCGATAAATAGATAGAGTATTAAACTTGGTATGGAGACGATTAAATTGCCGTACATATTGAACTGAGTCACGTCGCCCAACACTTTTGACTTTTTACCCAACTTGTCATTTTTCGAGCTCATCTCTGGCAGATCAATGCAATACTGTTCGCTAAGATTGTATCTTTGAAGGCAGATTTTGTCCTGAATTAGCTGATCGAGAGGTACCATTTTCACGTAATACACAAACATAAATAAGATTATAAATGGCTCGACGCGTAATAATGTTAGGAAATCTATCACTCGCTTTAATTTACGCGTGATTGCCATTTAAACACCAATTGCTTCAAATAATAAACCAAATAACAAATTCGAATAATTAAATAATAATTACTTTCATTAATTTCTAAATATTTTTAAATAAGAATATATATTTTTTAATAAATAAATTATATCGTGATATACATTGATTAATACATAAAATCTATTTGAATTTATAACATAATACATAATATTATTTATATTATCTCATTTCGCTGTGTGGTTGGAAAAGAACTTTTTTAAGTGCGAACACTTTATAAAAAATACAGTAAATTACATACTTTAGCGATAGTAAGTATTGATATTGCAATACATTATTTACTTTACTTTAGAGCAAAGTTTTCAAAGTCATCTATTTTTGTTAATATCAAATATAAATATTTACTATTTCAGATTAAATTTATTTAACATCATTTCCGTTATAATAATTTCTATTATTTATATTTTTAAATTTACTAATAATTGTAATTCTAAAATAGTGGTAATATTTTTAAAACATTATCTAATTATTGCTAGTAATTATAAAGTAAAATGCTTACTGCAAAAAACAAAACTTGATAAATGAAATCATTTGGTAAGTGGTTTTTCGAGATTAACCGTAAATGCCACTCAACAGTCGTAATATATTGTCAATTACTTATTACTTTAGATAATTGACTAGAGTTGTCACTTAACGGAAAGCTCATAATATGTTTTCATCGTCATAATCATAATAAATGGTTACATCGTTTTGACTCAATTTATTAACAGTATCAGACGGTACGCGTTTTAAAATATTATTAAACGCAAATTTGTTAATTGTCTGCCAAACACGAGCAGGAGATTCGAGTGCATATCTCGTGATGAAATACGCCGCGAGACCCGCGACTTGTGGAGTGGCCATAGAGGTGCCCGAAATGGTCTCCGAAGCCATCTTTGAGCCAATCCAAGCGCTTCTTATTTTATGGCCTAAAATATTTTTGCAATAAAAATATGAAAACAAATGCTTTAACAAACCTGGAGCTATAATGTCAATACACGACCCCCTATTAGACCAAGAGGTGAGCGAGTCGTTAATGTCTGACGCGGCAACAGTAATGGCTAGCGGTTCGCTTGCAGGACTAGATTTAAAATTATTAATTAATGTATGCCTCAATTGGTATAAAATATATGGTAAATTAAAAATTTATTAATACCTTATAAGGCAAGCATCCATAGCGCTATTACCCGCGGCTATCACTGCTGTTATGCCAAATGAAACACACTATTGAAAGGATGTAATCAATGAGTTATTTAATTATTAAAAATATTAAAAGATAAATAATATTTCTTAAAATTTATTTAAATAAAAAATAAATTTATTAATAGTATTTAAATGTCTTAAATGTTTTAATTAAGTTAATTTTGATTGGC
>JAQIYA010001660.1:0-11990 GCA_034699355.1 Microtritia minima
GTAGGACCAACCCTACAATTTAAAACAAACCCCATCCCGATCGGCTCCTCCGGGTTAAGATACCTTCCGTGTCAGTGTATTCTCTAATAAAAAAATTAATTTTTAATAAAAATCAATTATGTAAATATTTCTAATAATTAGATTTATTTTCATAGTTTCATTAAAATACGTAATCACTTAACGAAGTTTAAAATATTACAGTTCATAATATTTTGCTTTTACTGTATTATTTACTATATATCAATACCTATATTATGAAATAGTGTGAACTGAAGAGAGCGTGCGTTTATTATGTTTGCTATGAATAGTGTTGAATGAGATAACAATAAGATGTCTCGATTAAGGATCAGTAACTCGTGGTTAACATTTCAATGCTTGCGAATGTCATCGACCGAAGTGAAGGAGTCGTCATTCACGGCCTCGCAGGCGGACGAGACCGAGAGGCGAGTCGTGCCGCGACCGGTCGGTTACATGCCCGACCACTTACCGCAAATGCGATCGAAGCTCAAAATCAAGCCGTGGTGGCGATACAAAGAGTTCATCACAATCAACGCTCTGCCCGACGGACCGCCCGAATGGACAGATAGGCCTCAATATCCAGCACTGGTGGACAACTCGCGAGAGGGCATCAAAAAGCGCATACGTCTCGAGTGGTACGACGCCATCAAAGCACTGCCAACCGCTGAGCAGAAGATCTTCGAAATCAGCAAACATTACAGGCATTTGAACTTTATGTTAGAGCCGGTTATGAAGCAATACAATTCGTTGCCTTTAATTCAATTTATTACGCGAACTCATGTGATTCATAAGCAATTACCGCAACCGTACGTCGATATGGATGTGAACCATATATTAGACAGAGTGAAGAAAGAAATAGTGGACGGAATAGCGTTACATCTGTTCGACTCTATAAAGAGAAAACCTTCGCTTGAGTTCAAAAATTCGTTTATGTCATTGTTTGGCCCAATTAATGACGATCACATAAGATTAGAAATGGCCAAACAAGAGGACGCCATCGAAGAAGTTGTTAAGATTATTCGAAAAGTTTTGAATTCGGATTACGAACACTTGAAAACTGCTCAAGTATTTAATAGTTAATATAACTTAATAATAATAATTACAATAATAACATTACAATAGATGGATTTGAGTGCGAATGTGCGCACCAGTTGGTGGCACAAAGACTTCCCCCGTCCTCTCAATCTTAAGCGTTGGTTTCCCAGTGAGAGCATCGATCAGTGTTTTACTTACAGCGGCACACATGCTCTTCATATGCGATGCGACAAACCTCTGCCTCAAGTAATGTCATTCAAATTATAGCTTTAACAGATCAGATCGAGTTTTTGCTTTGAAAAAAAGTTGGATTTCATCGGATCTAAAACTTTAATCATAATTTTATACTACGAAAAGCAATTTTCTAAAAACTCTTTATTAAGTTTTCAAGCATTTGATTATATGCAGTTTAGTTAAACTCTATTACATAAGAATATCTTGTGGTAGTGATAGCTCTCATATCAATATATATGCGGCCTATATATGGGTGCGGGTTATAGATGTAACCTATTTCAAAATGTTAAATTTATTCAAACTACAAATTACAAAGTAAATATTTGACAGATAGGATCGGATAGGAAATAACAAGTCGATCTGACCTGATCTGAAAAATAAATTCGATTTCAAGCTCTAATTCAAATTGCAGATAATTTTGTCGTAAATTATTTGTTATTTATAGATTTTGCCATTTGATGATCCAATTTGTGTAAATTCTGAAATAGCCAGTTATAAATACAATCTCGTCAAATTGGGTTACTATCTGCGACGCAATTCAATCGCTTGTTTGCCCGGTTTCTGGCCCGACCGCTCATATGGTTTTGATTTTCCTTACTTAATGTTTCACTCGCGAGTAGGCCTGAAAATTAGAGAAGTTTATAACGAAACATCTTATAACGACACGCAAGAAGTTATCGATGGAATGGCTGTTCTATCTTCGTTTGGATGGTTAAGCAGTTTGGCCGCCAATCTTGGATTTACTGTTTACCAGCACTTAACGTATCCTTTAGTGACGCAGGCCATCGTAACTGATGGCCAGTTTTGGTCGTTCTACGTTTATCAACTCAATAATCATGCTTTTCATAGTGATGTCGATACAAATGCTTTGAAAAATGTCTGCTGGACTAGTGGTGACCTTAAACTTTTTGATTCCTATCAAAATAATCAACTAATTGGTGTCGACGACAATGTGTTAAAACTTATTATTAAAGTAATATTAAACTTACTTATTTTATCATTCAATTGTAAATCTATAATTTTTATTTCGACTAGTTTTTGATCCGTGAACCACAACTTCAAGAGAATGTCGATCTTAGACCATATCTGAGTGTTGACAATAGAAGTGAAGATGATATCAAAGAACTCAGTTATAGTTTACGGCGTAAATCTGCAAATTATGTCAGTACTTTTGTTTCTACGAGACAGCGAGTTCACGACTGGGAGAAAATCTACAAATACCATCCCGACGCCTGTCCCACACCTCACTTAAGACAGCGCCCGAAAATGAACTTTAAATATCCTCCCTTTTACACGCACTGATCTGTTTTGAATTAGTGTACATTCGTTTTGAATAAATAGAAACTATTAATTGTAATTACATATTTTATTGTTTGATAGATTAAATAAAGCAAACTTTCATTGAATAATACTTTCACGCAATACAAGCAATTAAGTAAAAGACAGGCGTCGACGTCCTGTGCCGACCATCTAATAAAAAACTATTGCACACAATCATCTCTCAACTTATCGGCCATTAATGATAATCATGTCAATCAAAGACTCTAAAGCGCTCAAAATGAGTTGTTTGTCGAAAGAGGAACAGCACTGGACGCGCCATTTGTGGCCATTCATGACGTGATGGAAATGTTGTTCGAGCTGTTGCTCAGACTTGGCTCCTGATATGTCCATATGAGTGCCGAGGATTAGACACGGATGTCCTTTCAATCTGGTGTTACTCAACACCGCTTTAAGCGTTTCGCGCGCTATTTTCAGTTCGTCTTCACTTCCGGCGGCGTTCACTGCGAACAGTATTCCGTTCTTATCGTGAAAATAATAGTCCCAAAAGTGTTGTATTCTTCCAGAACCACCCAATTCTTTGATGCATATGACGGTGTCGTTAATGGGAAGCGTTTTGATGTTGAAACCAATGGTTGGCTCGATGTTAGAAGTGTTGTCTCCGACCAATTGGGCCAATAAAGTGCTTTTTCCAGAACCGCTTAAACCCAAACAGAGAATATTGTACTGATCTCTGACGACAAGCATTAACGGCTTGTGACACAACACAAACTGCCAGCACTGCGAGAGGCAAGTGTTAGACGAGACAAACACATCGACATCGACATAGACATAGTCACATACCCGTCGCAAACCCATTCTGCACGCCGAGAGACTGCAGTCAAACGTGTGCCGCACTCCCGGCATCGCTTCGGTCGGCTATGCGTTACGCGACTCGACTGTCAACCACTCATCTCATCACTCCTTATTGACAGTTAAACAGCGTTTGTGTTGAGCTCACATATTGAAGCGCACACTCCGATCATTGACTGCGATATGAGTGCATCTCTAATGCTGTACAAGAATAATGCATTCAATGCTAATCATCACAAATTAGCTGAAAATGAAAGAATCACTTCAATGATATCTGGATTGAGTGTTCCGATGAGTGCAATCAATGCGTTCAAATGAGTTGTCAGTCGAGACACTTGCGATGCAAACTTTTCTTCTGCTTCTTTAGTACGTCTGACTATCCATTAGTATGTATGACCGAACCTACCATTAAGCTGATTATAGTATGCAAATGTTTTGTCACCCATACTAAAGAAGACCACACTTCTAAATCGTCTTCTAAATTGCAGTTACACTAAAAATCTAACTTATAATACTTTTAGACAAACGACCACTTATACAACATTTTAATTCAACTACAATCGTAACGGTGTTAACAAATAAAAGTCCGTTTTTAAGTCACTAAATTACATGAAAACAGAACTAAACTTTTAAATCGTTTTTACTTTCAAATGTTTCGAAATTTAAGAGAAATATTGACAGTATATATAAGTTTAATAATAATAATAAAGTTTTATACAGTTTTATAATTTAATTTATAATATTTTACTTATCAAAACATTTAGATAAATATGGTTAAAATAATTATAACAGTTTTGTTCAGTAATTTTTTCTGAAGTTGTATTTACACTATTTTATAATTGAATATCAAAAGCATTTATAAAAAACGCAAAAACAAATTATTATAACTTATAATTTATAAATGACTACAACTAGGGTTAAGATCCACTCATTCATTGACGGCTTAATCAATGGATTAATAACATTTTTACCAATTAATCTTTTTTAAACATTAAGAAATTATATAAAGTACATAAAAAGTTGAGTTTCGACAAACGTCGGCCAAACGGGAGTTTGAATGACAGGTTTAGAATACTATCAGATCATATAAAACTTTGTGATATATGTTTGAGTTAATGCGTGAAGAATTCAATTAATAGTGAGAGTGTTGAATGTGTGCACAGTTAGGGCTAAGTTAGGCTATGTTTGGTGTGTGTGTGTGTGTGTGTGTGTGTGTGTGGCGTTTGTGGGCGTTTGTCAATAATAATCACAGTATTGTTGTTTACGGTCGCTAAGCCTCACTCATTGCTGTCATATGGCTTTAATGGCTTCGCTTCACTACCAAACTATTTATTAATGTTTATTTATTTGTTGGCAAATATAGAGCCAATCGCTTATATCATATTGTGATATATTTATATATTCATATAAATGCCATATTAATGCCACAAATTGAATGATTGAAGTGAGCGAACGGCTATTATGGGTGACAGCGATTCAGACGAACCAAACGGCCGGTCATTCGTGAGCGGACCGCGAGTTGTGTGCATATACAAGTCGGACACGGGTTTCGGCTTCAACGTGAGGGGACAAGTGAGCGAAGGCGGGCCTCTCAGGAGTATTAACGGCGAACTCTATGCACCGCTCCAACACGTGAGCGCTGTGCTCGAGTCGGGAGCGGCCGAGAAGGCCGGCATCAGGAAAGGCGACCGCATTCTCGAAGTGTACGCAACACTTTCACTACTCTTTCATAACTGTTTTATAACTTTCATAAGTTTACATTTGATGCTCTCATTTGTGACATTCTTCACAAACTTATCTCATATAGAAATGCGATTAACGTCGAAGGCTCTACTCATAAACAAGTGGTCGATTTGATTAAATCAGGCGGTGATAAGTTGACGCTCACTGTTATATCTGTTACTCCGAGGGTATTATTTAATATAGTATTGAAAATGAGTGATCGATTGCTAAACATTTCATTTAAACGGAAAGGAAGCCGAAAAGTTAGAACCCGGAGACGAGTCGTCCACCTATTCGTACTTCGATTACAGCGAAAAGCGTTCGCTTCCTATTTCTATTCCCGATTATAATTGGATCGATAAGAACAATGACAGATATGTTGTTTTCAATATATACATGGCTGGCCGTCATCTGTGCTCACGAAGATATCGCGAATTTTCTAATCTCCACAACAACCTGAAGAAAGAGTTTCCAGATTTTCAGTTTCCAAAACTTCCTGGAAAGTGGCCCTTCTCTCTATCGGACCAACAATTAGACACTCGCAGAAGAGGTTTAGAGCAATACCTTGAAAAGGTATGCGCTGTTCGAGTGATTGCCGAAAGTGATGTCATGCAAGAATTTCTAACTGACTTCGATGATGAACACGTATGTAAAGATTTTTATGTATATATAATTGAAATATATTTCAATTATTTTGTATTATATTTCATATTCGTTTTGAAGTGTAAATATAGTTAATTATTTAAAAATGTAATATATTATCATACCCTAAATTGAGTCTATGTAAACAATATGGCTCTGATGATGATCTCAGTGAAGATCGAAAACGTTGAGTTTATTTTTAAATTAAATTTCACTGTTATAAAAATGAGTTTAAACTATTTACTTTAATTAACTTTATCTGATTAATATCCTACATTAAATTAACTTTAGAAATTTATTTTAAAGTTTATCTTTATGTAAAATTTGTTTGATAAAAACTTAAAAATGGTTAATAGTTAGATATAGTTATATAGGTATATAAATCAGCGTCACATATATAAAATTTCAGGTTAAATTAATACAGTATAACCTCCGAATAGTGAACAACCAAATTCACAAGAAACGAGTTTATAGAGAGTATGAATTAAAAAATTTTATTTCTTGTAAAATGTTATTATTGTTTAGAGTTATTATAATTATTTGTAATGCTTGTAATATTGTAATGCTTTGTCGTTCATTAAATTAATATATAATTTAAGTCCTATTATAATAAAATTAGAAATAAATGGCAAATTTATAAAAAGAATTTCTTATAATTTTTTTATTATTGATTTAAAGTCATTTTAAATATAATATTTCTATATTTTATATATGTGTTTTTGGATGAGCAAAGGGCTGCCAAAATAGTACCCATTTTGGTACACTTTTTTGAAGTTAAATATGTCCTTTAATTTGGACAAGTTGTCCGTTTTCAGTTGCCAAATATCTCGAACACTCGAACACCTATCAACCAACAAAGTGGATGACAAACACACGCATAACTGGGCAGATCTTCGTCTGCTTCATGTTTTCATATAGATTATCAAAAGTTATCGATTGCTACCACTATTACATAATTGTTAGATCGGACGATAAAAATATTAAATTTTTAATGACTATAGTGAAACCATTACTAGCATTACAACCTTATAATTATTATATAATTGAATACTTTAAGCATTAATATTTCGAAAATTGTTCTTTTTTTAATTAATCAAATAAATCAATAAATGAATGTGATTTAATTGTTATTTTTAATATTATAGGGAAGCAACGCATCACCCGTTGATTTAAAAATTCTTTTGCCCGATAAATCTACGATATCTGTTACTATACGTAAAAACAATTCTACGGTCGATGTATTCCAAGCAACTGTTGATAAAATTGGTTTGAATAGAGAAGTGGCGTCATATTTTGCTTTATTCGAGATCGTTGAATATGGCTTTGAAAGAAAATTACAGCCAAATGAATATCCGCATAATCTATACATACAGAACTACTCTACTGCTGCGTCTACATGTTTGCTCATTAAGAAATGGTTGTTTACATTAAGCAAAGAAATTGAATTAAGTCATGATGATCTGGCAGAAACGTTTTACTTTTGGCAGGTAAGCCTTTCCAAACCCTTGAATATTTGTTATTAATTATTTATTTGAAAAGGCCGTCGACGACGTAAACAAAGGGCAGATTAAACCTGGAAATAAATTATATGAGTTAAAGGCGTGTCAGGACGCTTCGAAAAAATCTGAGGTAAATTATATTAGTATTAACTAAGTTTAAAACATGCATTTTGGAACTAGTGATTCTTGTTTTAACCAAAAGTAATCTTTTTAAAAATTTTACTTAAAGATTTTAGTCTCTATTTTAACTTCAAGCTAAGGCTAAAAGTAGGGGTGAAATCCCCGAAGTTTACTTAGGGTTAACTGATTAACTTTTAAGTTTATAATCATTTATTTAATTTAACATTTAATATAACCCTCGCATTTTGGGTTAATGCGAAGTTGCTATAACCATATCACCTGACCTAATACTGCATGCAATAAATTTATTATTTCACTGGAAGAAATCTGTCTTTACTTTTTCAAGAAAAGAGGTTGGAAATGTGCGAACCATAATGTTGGCTCCATTTATGACAAGTTTAGCACTTAAAACATTTTTTTAAAGAGAATTTTCTCCCTTTTATGATTGATCTGTTCACCCCCTCTGTTCGCCTCACCCTTAATTAATAAAGGGAAAATTTTGTGATGCCACCACATAAGGCAAATTCCCGCCCATATAGTCTTAAATGAGCCCTAAACAGCTAAACAGTACCCATAGTACAACCACAGATGAGACGTTACGTTACCAAAAATTCTCCCCCAATTAATTGGTCAATCAGTTTATACTTATTTTGTGTGCTTTGAGCTGATCTGATAAGGAAGCATATATACAGACTTCTGTATGCACATAACAGTGCTTATTAACGTCTAATAATATTATAAAAATGACAATTATGTCTAGTGTTAATATTTAGATGTTAAATAGAGAATTAATGTCCAGATAGTAAATATTTTCAGCAATTATTGTAATACATTAAAATTATTATTTAATTTAAGGTTTTATTGATAATTTTATTTAAATAGGCTAAAATAATATAAATAAAAAGTAATATAGCCTTTCATAAGTGGGGCAAATTCGATGGCTCGCTCTGTACTATCGCATTGTAGTTAATTTACATAGTATTTATTTTAGAATAATTTTTCTATGGAGTAACAATTATTGATTGAATGATTAAATAATTAAATCGTTAAATAATTAAAACTTTTAAATGAAAATTTTAAAGCAATATTTTTTCCATTTAGAGTACCGATTGAACAAGAATTTTTATAATCTTATGATTTACTAAATATCATTTAACTTAAATTTTCTTTGAATGTGATAATCATTTATTAACAATAAATTGAAATAAATTAATTGCAGTATTTAAAGCTTGTACGAACATTGGAAGGTTATGGAGAGATATCGTTTCCTCACTGTTCATGCGATGCTCGCAAAGAAGGACATGTGATCGCATCAGTTGGACTGAGTTGCTTCAAATTGCAGGCCTGTAAAGATGATGGATCTTTAGAAGTATTTAACGCACTTTACTTGAATTTATATTATTATTATATTATCGAGATTATTATATTTTTTACATTAGTCGCAAGTAATTGATTTTAATTGGGAGAGCATTAAAGAATGGGAGATCGATGATGAAGGACTTGCATTTGCTTTTCAATATGCAAGACCTGATAAAAAGCCAAGATTTGTCCGAATACATACTCCATATGTAAGCGAAATTTATTTGGTTTAATAATTGGTTTAAAAAATTCAAAAAATGGTTTATTTGAATTATTAATCTAATTTTAATTTAAAACAATTACAGCACGTTTTCCTGTATGATTGTTTCGAGCGAATTCAAGAGGAAAAAAATTGGATATCAAAACGAAAAATTATTTATAATGACGAAAAATTTTGAATATGAATACAATCTTACTCATCATGTATTGGTCTTTAAGCAGCTTTCAATCATATTCCCAATTTTATCAACGTTTTTGTGTGATTTCTATTAAAAATACAGCAATACACTCACCAGCAGTACGTTTTGTGATATCTCAAACAATCCATACATTTGACAAATTCATTTTAGTTATAATAGCTTTTATTTTATTTAATGTCTATGCATGACCAATGAGCAGGCATTAATCAATTTAGATGAGAGCACATTTAGAAATCTAAATTGCTTGAAATTTAATTTACAATAAAACAAAGTTGAAAAACAATCACGAATAATAAGAATTTTTCCTTTTCCCTTATACTGTGCCATAAATGGGTTTATACATCTAAGGGAAAGAATATTTTATAAACAATACTTGAATAATTTATTAATTTGTTATTATTGTTTTAATAAAGTTCAACAATGTTACAGTAAATGTCACATTAATCTTATACATAATTCATTTCAAGTAAACTTTAACCGCATCTCAATCTTTAATCGCATTCTCAAATTTATTTTATACAATTGGCTTTTTCATAGCTTGTTATGAATTTTTATTGAGAGGGAGAGTTACGAGACAAATAAATAACCAAAATGTTTAAAAATTATTTGGGTTTTAACAAGTTTAAAGATTTAATTATGAATTTTATAAAATGCTTATTAAGTCTGAATTATTCAAATGGACCTTTGAATGCCTATAAAATTTTTGCAAAAAAAGTTTTTCATAATACAAATAAACATCTCTGAAGTATTCTGACTTAAAAGAGGCAAAATATTAGAGTTAACTTGAAATTTCAATTATAAAATAAATTTCTGAATGTGATTCAAATTTATTTTAAACCTTTTAAATGTTTAGGAAGCAATAGTAATGTACTGTATCTTATATTTTCAGATTTTTATTTAAATTTCTATATGAAATTGTTTTTAAATGTTAACATAAAATCTTCAATAGTTTAATGATCTGAAAGAGAGCAGCTTTCATGAACGAATTGTACAGTATTAGATCGTGTATAAGTTGATACAAAACGTAATATTTAGAGATTAATGTAATATTTTTAATATTTTAAAAATTCATAAATGAATCATTTGTGTATTAATTGATGTTATTATTTATCAAAGTTATTACATTATTCATAGTGTCATTATTACATTATCGAAGTGTCATTTTATGTAATCTTTTTATGTTAATATCATATGAAATGATAAACAAAACATTTAATATATTACGGTAACATTTAAAGGAAGGCAATTAAAAACTTGAACGTCAGTAATTTTAAGTTAGCAAATGTTGAATATTCAATAAATGGAAATATTTTTTTAAACATCGAAAATAAACTATTAGATATTAATACACTAATAATTCATTCATAATTTGTCAACTTTTAAAATTAATTTAATTGAAATCAATAATTTTTTAGAAAATAAAACAATAATTAACAAATACAATCACTATAATGAGGTTTTGTTTCAATTAGGATTTGGTTAAGTTATCTTTTATATTCTTAAGTTAATTGGACGATGCATTTGGCACAGAATTATCTCAATTATCTGTGTTTGTTATAAGAATTATGTGTGTTCTGCAACATTTTAAGTGTTATTGTTTTCCTATTTTTAATTCTTTCTAAACTTAGTGTTATTAAAATTTCTTTATTAAACAATAAATTTTGGTCTATGAATTATTAGCTTATTTTACTTATAATTTCAATCTATATTTTTTAGCATTAATATTCTGCTTAATAGCGTATTTATTGTTTGGAGTGTCGATATATTTGGGTCACATTTTTTTACGGAGAAGGGAAATGAGAAAGAAGGTAGACTACGGTGAAAATACTCTGCAGACAGACGGACGAAATCATAAATTCATAAACTAGTCTTTTCAAAGTTAAACGCGGCTAATAATTGTCGCGTTGTTGTCGTCGCGTTTGTCTATTGTTGACTGCAATACTACGTAAAACTCTAAAATAAAGGATGGGTTACTCTTAGCTCACGATTTCTTGTGAGAAAATACTGCTTTAATGTTAAGCAAAGTAACGAAACTTTTATTAAGTTAGAAAAGTATAATTTAATTCTGGAGAATTAAATTAAAACTTGAAATACTGTAAATTTTTACATTTTCTACCTCTGAAAATAAAATAAATAATATTTGAGAATAATGTATGAATAATGTAGAATAATGTATGTTTCTATAAAAAATATTGTTTATTCGAAATTTTTTTAAATAAGTTTACTATAAATTTAAATTTTTTCTGCACATTTATTTCTATTTATTATGTGTTTCTGTTTACCTTTGATTGAACGAACTTCTACTAAACTTCTACCAAAAACAACATTAGAGTACCTCACATTTTTGGGGGGATTTTCTCTGCAATTCGTTTCTCTACCCTTACCCTCCCCTTCCTATTACAAACAAATTAGTGATTATTTACGATTATTTCATTGGTTTTCTTAACAATTTATTACTCGAAATATAAAATAAATGAAAAATATAAAGTCGATTATTAACAAATATCTATTACTCATTTTAGAATATTTAAGAAGCGAACTATCGAAATGTTAAGTATCCCATTCAGAGCTCAATTTATTTAGTCATTCAAGTTTATTCATATGGAATTTAAAATTTATACAGTAATTTATGCTATATATAATTATTATTTTAGTTTTAAAATTTTATCATATTCGTTGAAAAGTTTACTAAAACAAAAAATACTTTACTTTAATTAACTAATGATTTAAAAATATAATTTAAGATGATTTATTCAAATTATTTTGTGTAGAATACAAGTTAAAATTAATATTATGAAAAATTATATCAATA